>RCUC01015790.1:0-24744 GCA_003697995.1 Taxidea taxus jeffersonii
TTTTTTTTTCTGAACTTCTTTTTATCCCTTTTCTTCCCCCCACGATTTGGGGTCTCCTCTGATTTGGTTAAAGCACATTTTCCTTGGGTCATTACCATACTTTTAGTATTTTACTCTCTCCTTCATATATTCTTATTTGGATAAAATGACAAGGCAGTAAAACTCACCACAAAAAAAGAACAAGAGGCAGTACCAAAGGCTAGGAACCTAATCAATACAGACATTGGTAATACGTCAGATCTAGAGTTCAGAAGGACAATTCTCAAGGTGCTAGCTGGGCTTGAAAAAGGAATAGAAGATATAAGAGAAACCCTGCCTAGAGAAAAAAATCCCTTTCTAGAGAAATAAAGAACTAAAATCTAAGAAAGTTGAAATTTTAAAAAAGCTATTAATGAGGTACAATTAAAAGTGGAAGATCTTACTGTTAGGATAAATGACACAGAAGAGAGAATTAGTGATATAGAAGACCAAATAACAGAGAATAAAGAACTTGAGCAAAATAGAGACATACAACTACTGGACCACCAGGAGAGAATTTGAGATAAGTGACTGTAAGACGAAACAACAGTAGAATAATTGTGATTCCAGAAGAAAAAGAAAGAGAGGTGGGCAGAAAGTATAATGGAGAGAAATAGTGTAGAGAATTTCCCTAATATGACAAAGGGAACAAACATCAAAATCCAGGAGGCACAGAGCAACCCCCTCAAAATCAATAAGAATAGGTCCACCCCCCATAATCTGATATTAAAACTTACAAGTTATAGTGACAAAGAGAAAATCTTAAAAGAAGCCCGGGACAAGAAGTCTGTAACATACAAGGGTAAAACTATTAGATTGGCAGCAGACTTATCCACAGAGACCTGGCAGGCCAAAAATAACTGGCATGATATATTCAGAGCACTAAAGGAGAAAATCATGCAGCCAAGAATACTATATGCAGTGAGGGGATGGAAAAAATTAACATGCTAATGGACTTCAAAAGAAAGTTTGGGTGGCAATCCTTATATCAGATAAATTAGATTTTAAGACAAAGAGTATAATAAGAGATGAGGAAGGACAATATATCATACTCAAAGTGTTCAAAAAGAAGATCTAACTTTAGATCAAATTTTAACTATCTATGCCCCTAATATGGGAGAAGCCAACTATATAAACCAATTAATAGCAAAATCAAAGAAACACATTGACAATAGTTCAATAATACCTGGAGACTTTAACAGCCCCCTCACTAAAATGAACAGGTCATCCGTGCAAAAGATCAAAAAGGAAATAAAGGCCTTAAATGACACACTGGACCAGATGGACATAACAGATACATTCAGAATATTCCACCCCAAAGTAACAGAATACACATTCTTCTCTAGTACACATGGAACACTCTCCAGAAGAGATCACATCCTGGGTCATAAATAGATCTCAACCAGTGTCAAAAGATTGGGATCATTCCCTGCATATTTTCAGACCACAATGCTCTGAATCTAGAATTCAATCACAAAAGGAAACTTGGAATGAACCTGAATACATGGAGACTAAACAGCATCCTTCTAAAGAATGAATAGGTCAACCAGGACATTAAAGAAGAATTGAATTTCACCACGACCAAGTGGGATTTATTCCAGGGCTCCAAGGTTGGTTCAACATTCCCAAATCAATCAATCTGATACAATACATTAATAAAAGAAAGAACAAGAAACATGATACTCTCAATAGATGCTGAAAAGGCATTTGACAAAGTACAGCATCCTTTCCTGATCAAAAGTCGTCAAAGTGTAGGGATAGAGGATACATACCTCAACATCATCAAAGCCATCTATGAAAAATTCACATGGAATATCATTTTCACTGGAGAAAAACAGAGCTTTTCTGCTAAGATCAGTAACAAGGCAGGGATATCCACTATCACCACTGCTATTCAACATAGTACTAGAAGTCCTAACCTCAGCAATCAGACAACAAAAAGAAATTAAATGTATCCAAATATGTAAAGAAGAAGTAAAACTCTCACTCTTTGCAGATGATATGATACTATATGTGGAAAACCTAAAAGACTCCACTCCAAATCTGCTAGAACTTGTGCAGGAATTCAGTAAAGTGTCAGGATATAAAATCAATGCACAGAAATCAGGTGCATTTCTTTACACCAACAACAAGATAGAAGAAAGAGAAATTAAGGATCAATCCCTTTCAAATCAATCCCTTTTAAAATTGCACCCAAAACCATAAGATACCTCGGAATAAACATAACCAAAGAGGCAAAGCGTCTATACTCAGAAAACTATAAAGTACTCATGATAAAAATGGAGGAAGACAGAAAGAAATGGGAAAATGTTCCATGCTCCAGGATGAACAAATATTGTGAAAATGTGTATGCTACCTAAAGCAATCTACACATTTAATGCAATGCCTATCAAAATTCCATTTTTTTTCAAGTAAATGGAACAAAGAATCCTAAAATTTATATGGAACCAGAAAAGACCTCGAATTTGCAGAGGAATGTTGAAAAAGAAAGCCAAAGTTGGTGGCATCACAATTCCAGACTTCAAGCTCTATTACAAAGCTGTCACCATTAAGATAGTATGGTACTGGGGCGCCTGGGTGGCTCAGTGGATTAAGCTGCTGCCTTCGGCTCGGGTCGTGATCTCATGGTCCTGGGATCGAGCCCCTCGTCGGGCTCTCTGCTCCGCGGGAGGCCTGCTTCCTCCTCTCTCTCTGCCTGCCTCTCTGCCTACTTGTGATCTCTGTCTGTCAAATAAATAAATAAAATCTTTTTAAAAAATTTAAAAAAAGATAGCATGGTACTGGCACAAAAACAGACACATAGATCAATGGAAGAGAATAGAGAGCCCAGAAATAGACCCTCAACTCTATGGTCAACTAATCTTCGACAAATCCAGAAAGAATGTCCAATGGAAAAAAAGATAGTCTCTTCAATAAATGGTGTTGGGAAAATTGGACAGCCACATGCAGGAAAATAAAACTGGACCATTTCCTTACACCACACACAAAAATAGACTCCAAATGGATGAAGGACACCAGTGTGAGAAAGGAATCCATCAAAATCCTTGAGGAGAACACAGGCAGCAACCTCTTTGACTGCAGCTGCAGTAACTTCTTCCCAGGAACATGGCCAAAGGCAAGGGAAGCAAGGGCAAAAATGAACTATTGGGACTTCATCAAGATCAAAAGCTTTTGCACAGCAAAGGAAACAGTCAGCAAAACCAAAGACAACTGTTAGAATGGGAGAAGGTATTTGCAAATTACTTATCAGATAAAGGGCTAGTATCCAAAATCTATAAAGAACTTATCAAACTCAACACCCAAAGAACAAAGAATACAATCAAGAAATGGGCAGAGGACATGAACAGACATGTCTGCAAAGAAGACATCTAGATGGACAACAGACACATGAAAAAATGCCCTGCATCACTTGACATCAGAGAAATACAAATCAAAACCACAATGAGATACCACCTCCCACCAATCAGAATGGCTAAAATTAACAAGTCAGGAAATGACAGATGCTGACAAGGATGCGGAGAAAGGGGAAGCCTCCTACACTTTTGGTGGGAATGCAAGCTGGTGCAACCACTCTGGAAAACAGCATGGAGGTTCCTCAAAAAGTTGAAAATAGAGCTACCCTAAACCCAGGAATTGCACAACAGGGTATTTACCCTAAAGATACAAATATAGTGATCTGAATGGTTACGTGCACCCAGATGTTTATAGCAGCTGTGTCCACAATAGCCAAACTATGGAAAGAACCTAGATGTCTATCAAAAGATGTATGGATAAAGAAGAAGTGATATATATATAGATATATAGATATATAGATATATATAATAGAATACTATTCAGCCATAAAAAGAAATGAAATCTTTCCATTTGCAATGACATGGTTGGAACTAGAGGGTATTATGCTTAACAAAATAAGGCAATCAGAGAAAGACAAGTATCATATGATCTCCCTGATATGAGGAATTTGAGAGGCAGAGTGGGGGGTTTGTGGGCTAGGAGAAGAATAAATGAAACACGATGGGATCAGCAGAGAGACAAACCATAAAATACTCTTCATCTCACAAAACATGCTGAGGGTTGCTGGGGGAAGGGGCTAGGGAGAGGGTGGTTGGGTTATGGACATTGGGGAGGTATGTGCTATAGTGAGTGCTGTGAAGTGTGTAAACCTGGCGATTCACAGACCTGTACCCCTGAGGCTAATAATACATTATATGTTAATTAAAAATTAAAAAAAATATTTTAAAAAATTGGCATGAAGTAGTCAAACTCTCTCTCTTCACAGATGACATGATTTTTTTTTGTAGAAAATTCAAAGGACTCCACTTCCAAACTACTAGAACTCATACAGTAATTCAGTAATGTGGCAGAATGCAAAATCAGTGCTCAGAAATCAGTTGCTTTTCTATACATTAATAATGTAAATGTAGAAAGAAAAATTTGGGTATTGATTCCATTTACAATAGCACCGAAAATCACCAGATACCTTAGAATACACTTAATCCAAGAGGGAAAGGATCTATACTCTAGAAACAGCAGAACATTTATTGAAGAAATTAAAGAAGGCAAAAAAGTTGGGAAAAAAATTCCATTTTCATGGATTGGGAGGGCAAACATTATAAAAATGTCTATATTGCCCAGAGTGATCTATACTTACAATGCTGTTCCAATTAAAATTCCACTGTCATTTTCCAAAGAGCTGGATCAAACAATCCTAAAATTCATATGGAACCAGAAAGCACCATGAATCGCCAAAGGAATGTTGAAAAGGAAAAGCAAAGCTGGGAGTATCACGTTTTCTTGTCTCAAGCTATAACACAAAGCTGTGATCTCCAAGTCAGCATGGTACTGGCACAAAAACAGACATATAGATCAATGGAACAGAATACAGAGCCCAGATACAGACTCTCAACTCAATGGTCAACTAATCTTTGACAAAGTAGGAAAAAATATCCAATGGAAAAAACACATTCTCTTCAATAAATGGTGCTGTGAAAATTGGACAGCTATATACAGAATATTTGAAGTTGACCATTCTCTTATACCATAAACAAACATAAACTGTAAGTAGATGAAAGCTCTCACTTTTAGACAGGTATCCATCAATATCCTAGAGGAGAACATCAGCCACAGCAACTTCTTTCAAAATATGTCTTCAAAGGCAAAGGAAACAAAAGCAAAAATGAACTTTTGGGGCTTCATCAAGATAAAAAAGCTTCTGCACAACAAGGGAAACAGTCAAAAAAACACTGAGGCAACCTACTGAATGAGAAGAGATATTTACAAATGAACTACAGAAAAAGGGCTAATATCCAAGATCTATAAAGAACTTCTCAAACTGAAAACCCAAAAAACAAATAAACAAGTCTAAAAATGGGCAGAAGACATGAACAGACACTTCTCCAAGGAAGACATACAAATGCCTAGCAGACACATGAAAAAAATATTCAACATCACTAGGCATCGGGGAAGTTCACATCAAAACCACATTGGGATACCACCTTATACCAGTTAGAATGGCAAAAATTAACAAGGTAGGAAACATCAAATGTTGGAAAGGAAGTGGAAAAAGGAGAACCCTCTTACATGGTTAGTGGGAATTCAAGTTCCTACAGCCACTTTGGAAAACAGCTTGGAGTTTCCTCAAAAAGTTAGAAAAGTGAGCTACTCTATGACACAGCAATTGCACTACTGGGTCTTTACTCCAAAGGTACAGATGTAGAGAAAAGAAGGGGCATATTGACCCAATGTTCATAGCAGCAATGTCCACAATAGCCAAACTGTCGAAGGAGCTGAGATGTCCTTTGACAAGGAATGGATAAAGAAGATGTTCATATATACAATGGGATATTATTAGGCCATCAGAAAGGATGAGTACCCAGTATTTGCATCAACATGGATGGAACTGGAGGGGATTATGCTAAGGAAGTAATTCAAACAGAGAAAGAGAACTATCATTTGGTTTCACTCATATGTGGAACATAAGGAATAACATGGAACACGTTAGGGGTATCAAAGGAATACTGAAGTGGTTGAATCAGGCGGAGATGAACTATGAGAGATTATGGACTCCAGGAAACAAAAGGAGGGATTCAAAGGGGAGGGGTGTATGTGGATATGTTAGCCCGGTGATGGGTATTAAGGAGGGCATGCATTGCAATGAGCACTGGGTGTTATACGCAAAAAATGAACCATGGAACACTACATCAAAAACTAATGATGTACTGGAGCACATGGGTGGCTCAGTGGGTCAAAGCCTCTGCCTTTGGCTCAAGTCATGATCCCAAAGTTCTGGGATTGAGCCCCATGGTGGGTGTCTCTGCTCAGCGGGGAGCCTGCTTCCCTTCCTTTCTCTCTGTCTGCCTCTCTGCCTACTTGTGATCTCTGTCTGTCAAATAAATAAATAAAATCCTAAAAAAAAAACCCCAAAAACAAAAAAACTAATGATGTACCATATGGTGACTAACAAAACATAATAAAAAAATTAAAGGTAATATCTAGGGTTCAAGTGGGTTTTTTTTAACTTTCTATTTTATTTCCAGTTAGTTAATGAAAAAGTGTTATGTTAGTTTAAGGTGTTCAACACATACATGCATAACCTGTTGCTCATCGTGATACATGTACTTCTTAATTCCCATCACCTATTTCACCTGTCCCCACACCCTTCCCCACTGGTAGCCATATCTTTGTTCTCCATAATTAAGAGTCTGCTTTTGCTTTGTTTCTCTTTCTTTTTGTCCCTTCATTTATTTGTTTTGTTTCTTATATCCCACATATGAGTGAAATCATATATTTATCTTTCTGTGACTAACACATTATGCTTAACATTATTCTGTCTAGCTCTGTCCATGTCACTGAAAATAGAAAGATGTCATTGTTTTTATGGCTGAATGATTATACACATGCACACACATACAACACTATATTATCTTTATCTACTTATCAATATGTGGACACTTGGGCTGGTCCCCTATCTTGGCTATTATAAATAATACTGCTGTAAACATAGAGGTGCATGCATCTCTTCGAATTGTGTTTTTGTATTCTTTATGTAAATGTTTTCCACAGTGGCTGTACCATTTACATTCCCATCAACACTGCAGGAGTGTTCCTTATTCTCCACATCCTTTCCAACACTTGTTGTTTCTTGTTTTGTTGATATTACCTATTCTGACCGGTGTGATGTGGTATCTCATTGTAGTTTTGATTTGCATTTCCCTAATGCTAAGTGATGATGAATATCTTCTCATGTGTCTGTCGACCATCTGGATGTTTTCTTTGGGGAAATGTCTGTTCATTTATTCTGCCCATTTTTAATTGGATTATTTGTTTTTTGTCATTGAGCTTTACATTTTTTAACATATTTTGGATATTAACCCTTTATCAGATATATCTTTTGCAAGTATCGCCTCCCATTCTGTAGGTTGATTGTTTCCGTCATGCAGAGTTTTTTATTTTGGTGTAGTCTCAAACAAGTTCCTTTGATTTCCTTTGCCTTAGGAGACATATCTAGAGAATAGTTACTATGGCCAATATTAAAGCACTTACTGCCTGTGTTTTCTTCTAGGATTTTTAAGTTTTCAAGTCTCACATTTAGGTCTTTAATTGATTTTGAATTTATGTCTGTGTGTGGTGTAAGAAAGTGGTCCAGTTTCATTCTTTTGCATGTAGCTGTCCAGTTTTCCCAACACCCTTTGTTGAAGAGACTGTCTTTTTTCCATTGGATTTCTTTCCTGCTTTGTCAAAGATTAGTTGACCATATAGTTTTGGGTTCCTTTTGGGTTTCTGTTCTATTCCATTGATTGATATGTCTGCTTTTGTACCAGTACCATATTGTTTTGATCCCTACAGGTTTGTAGTGTAGCTTGAAGTCCAGAATGGTGATGCTTCCATCTTTGCTTTGCTTTTCATGATTACTTTGGATATTCATGGTCTTCTATGGTTCCATACAAATTTTAGGATTATTTGTTTTATCTTTGTGAAAAATGCCATTGTTGTTTTGATGGGGGTTGCATTATTATAGGCATTTTAATAATATTTGTTCTTAAAAAAAACTATTTGTTATTCCAATCCATGAGTATGGAACATCTTTCC
This sequence comes from Taxidea taxus jeffersonii, assembly GCA_003697995.1. Lineage (NCBI taxonomy): Eukaryota > Metazoa > Chordata > Mammalia > Carnivora > Mustelidae > Taxidea > Taxidea taxus. The sequence continues at coordinate 8,107 of RCUC01015790.1, forward strand.
ATTTGTTTGTGTTATCTTCAGTTTCTTTCAACAGTGTTTTATAGTTATCAGAGTACAGATCTTTCACCTCTTTGATTAGGCTTATTCCTAGATATCTTATTGTTTCTGGTGCAATGGTAAATGGGATTAATTCCTTAATTTCTCTTTCTGTCACTTAATAACTGGTGAATAGAAATGCAACAGACTTCTGCACATTGATTTTGTATCCTCCAACTTTACTGAATGCCTGTATCAATTCCAGAAGTTTTTTGGCTGGATCTTCAGGGTTTTTTATATAGAGGATCATGTCAACTGCAAATAGTGAAAGTTTTACTTCTTCCTTACTTATTTGGATTCCTTTTATTTCTTTTTGTTGTTTGATTGCTGTGGCTAGGATTTCCAGTACTATGTTGAATAAAAGTGGTGAGATTGGTCATCCTCATCCTGTTTGTGACCTTAGAGGAAAACTCTCAGATTTTCTATGGACTTAAATGTTAATCACATTGTTAAAATTCCTTCACAACAAAATCTGGACTCCTGTTTGACAAAATAACTAGGTACCACAGCCCAGGAAGTTGACACATAAAATTAATTATTACAGTGGATATACAGAACAGTGGTTTGAGAAGGGGAGTTGTTGTATAGGTGAATGGAAGGGCAATTTTTAGAATAATGAAACCATCCTGTGTGGTCCCATAATAACGGTGTTATGGGCTGAAATTTGTCCTGCTCAAAATTCATATGTTGAAGTCCTAACACCCAATGTTACTACATTTGGAGACAAGACGCATAAGGAGGTAATTAAGGTTAAATGCTGTCTTAAGGGTGGGACCTTAGTCCAATAAGAAGAGGAAGAGGCACCAAAAAGACTTCCATCTCTCTCTCTCTGTCGCTCTCTCTCGCTCTTGTTCTCACTTTCATTTCCTCTCTCTCTCTCTTTCCTACTTCAAGAGTGCACAGAAAAAAGGCCATGTGAGAACAAAATAAGAAGGAAGAGAGGTATCACCAAAAACTACCCCTAACATTATTTTGGTTTAAGGCTTTTAGCCTCCAGAACTATGAGAAAACAAATTTCTGTTGTTTTAGCAACCCAATATATGATATTTTTTAAAAGATTTTATTCACTTATTTGAGAGAGAGAGAGCACGAGTAGGGAGTGGGGCAGATTGGGAAGCAGACTCCCCAATGAGTAGGGAATCCCAAAGCAGGGCTCAATCCCAGGACCCTGGGATCAGGACGTGAGCCAAAGGCAGATGCTTAACCAACTAAGCCACCGAGGTTCTCCCAACATATGATATTTTGTTATGGAAGCCCAAGTAGACTAATACAGGTGGATATATGATACATGTATCTGTCAAAATCCACTGAATTTTATAGAGTATCAAAAACAAACCTTATGGGGCGCCTGGGTGGCTTAGTGGGTTAAGCCTCTGCCTTCAGCTCAGGTCATGGTCCCAGGGTCCTGGGATCCAGCACCACATCGGGCTCTCTGCTCAGCAGAGAGCCCGCTTCCCTTCCTCTCTCTCTGCCTGCCTCTCTGCCTACTTGTGATCTCTATCAAATAAATAAATAAAATATTTTTAAAAAATAAAAAAACAAACCTTATGCAAATTTAAAAAGAATAATTTAGAAAGTAAGTGATACCAGATTATCAGATTAGTGCAGACTGTAACACAAATATCAAACTGTATTTACGAACATATTAAATAATACACTGAAGGAGGTAGGGAGAAAAGTTGCTCACCTATTTAACTTTGGAGATAAGTAGAACCTGTAACACTAAAGGTGGATAGAACTGTGCTGTATTCTGGTTTGATAAAGTAGTTTCCTAAAAAGGTTTAGGCTTAACAAATCTGAATCAATATATACGTTTATTAGAATTCAGCAATTCAGAAATGATTAGGTGGATGTTGGGAGCCAGGTTTCTTGCTTTAAGAGTGAGAAATTACAAACAAGGTAGCCTAATCTACATGGCAATTGTTTTGATTTGAAGGCACTGCTATGAGTTCATGTTTAGCTTAATATAGGTACAGGTGGTTACATATAAAAGTTTTTATACCTATGTGTATGTATACACAAATTAGTATACACACATATGTCTTCCTTCTCCATCAGCTGAGAGAGCCTAGAAAAAAATGACACTCGAGGAGCAATGAGCATATCTATTACCCAGATCTTGTTTCTAATGTTATTTTTCAATAAAAGGAACCAGGACCCCTTTGAGAAGTTTCTGATTCCAGGATTAGGGCATACAATATACAAGATAAGCCTGGAGAATCTTATAGTGTCAGAAAGTAAAGAGTTGCTCAAAAACATAATCCAAAATGATGCCATATGTTAACAAAATATAGAAGCGAACTGAAAAACTCTTGGTGGTCAAAGCTAGAACTATTAGAGCAACAAAATAAATAACACAGTATTGGATTATAACACAAACTAAAAATAAATATCCATGGACCTATAATGACATAAACAAATGATTAAATAGATGAATGAATGAATAAATAAGGAAGAACAGAAAATCTCTCATGCAAAATAATTCAAAGTCATGTATATATCTTAATTATACAGGGCTGTCTGGGTGGCTCAGGCAGTTAGGTGTATGCCTTAAGCTCGGGTTATGATCTTGGGGTCCTGGGATGGAATCCCACATTGAGTTCCCTGTGGGGAGTCTGCTTCCCCCTCTCCCTCTGCTCCTTTACACTACTTGTGCTTATTCTCTGTCTCTCTTAATAAATAAATAATCTTTTTTTTTAATCCAGATAATGTCTGTAGATGAAAAAGATGGAACACAACTTCCACTCCTTAACTAGTGACTATAGATAATGACTTCCTTCTCAAGAGTATGGGGAGGAAAAGTCTAACTTCACTGTGGAGTAACTGGATGAACATTACCTCAGCCAGGTAATGAAGGTTAGTGTCAGAAGTGATAAGTCTCCTAGATAGTATGTACTCTTTCTACTAAAAATCCATGACCCCATATTTAATCATTAGGAAAACATCAGACAAAACACAATTGTGGTAATTCTACAAAGTACCCAATAAGAACTTCTCAAAACTTTCAAGATCATCAAAAGAAAGAAAGTCTGAGAAACTGTCACAGCCAAGAGGAAGCATAGGCAACTAAATGAAATGTGACATCCTGGAAGGGATCCTGAAACAGAGAAAGGACTTTGGGTAAAAACCAAAAATGTGAATAAAGTATGGATTTGGTTAAAAATTATATATCAATATTTGTTTTCTACATTGTGACAAATATACCATACTGATGTAAAATGTTAATTATAGGGGGAATTGGATGCATAGGAATTCTCTGTATAATCTTTGCAATTTTCTGGAAATCTAAAACTATTCTAAAATAAAGGAGCTTATTTTTAAAATACCTCATTAGTGTTGGGAAAGTGACTGACTCTAGCAAGTGGGTAACAAATAATTTTGCAAGTCAGGTAATTTACAATTTGAAAGCAATTTTTTGTGAAAGATCACTAAGTATTTTTGTGCCACTACTAAGTGTTTATGTTTGGAATTTAGAAAATTGTGTGATGTTGTTATATCAAAATTCCTTCCAGTCCCATCTAATTATTTATGTGAAGAAGTATTTTCTGTACTTACATCCATACAAATGAGAAATAGAGCTGGTATTGATTATGAATTCTTTCTCATTCTAGCAATAAAAAACATTCATTAATGTGCATATGAACGAATAGTGGGTGGGGGAGAACAACAAACCACATCAAGATGCATTTCCAGGGGTCCCCTCGTGGTTCTGTGGGTTGGGCATCTGCCTTCAGCTCAGGTCCTTCAATGGAGCCCCAAGTCCTGCTCCCTGCTTAGCTGGGAGTCTGCCTCTCTCTCTCCCTCTGCTGCTGCACCTAACTCTGCTCTTGGTATATATCTATCTCTCTCTCTCAAGTAAATTAAAAAAAAAAAACTTTTTAAAAAAGAAAAAAAAAAGATGTATTTCCACTAAACTTTTACTTTTTTATGTTTTAAAACATATTTTTAATATATTTATACTATTGCAAGCATGCAAGCATTTACATACCAGTAATAATTGTAGTAAATCAACCTATAAGGAAAAAATGAACTGTTAGTGATTTTTTGGGGTGAGGGAGGAGAAAAAAGAACACATCAAAAATTCATTCTCCAACAAAACAGATAGCATCAGGAGGTAAAATTACAGGCATTTTTCCTCCCTAGATCATATATTCACAAGGGCATTATTTGCTTAACAGTGAGGAAGTTTCCAATGTGTTCTCTGTAGCAATATCCACTTCACAGTGTAAACAGGTACTAGCATTGTGTTCAGCTTACAATTCCAGGAAAAAAAAAAAATTGGATCCTGAAGTCACGTGCAATAACACAAACTTTTTTTTTTAATTCCAGTATAGTTAACATACACTGTTAAATTAGTTTCAAGTGTACAATACAGTAATTCAACAATTGCATACATCAACCAGTGCTCATCAGGACAAGTGCACTCCATAATCCCCATCACCTATTTCACCCATCCTTCCATCCACCTTCCCTCTGGTAATCATTTGTTTGTTCTCTATAGTTAAGAGTCTGTTCCCAAACTTTTGATTACAGTCTTGATCTACTTTTCCATGAATAGGGAGACTTCTCTACTCAAAAATTAAGGTCTTTTTTTTTCTCTTTCTTTGTTAAACCATTAGAGCATGTTTCATCATTACATATACAAAAAAAAAGGAGAGTTCAGGAAAAAAATAGAATCACAAAAATATTTTAAAGGTATAGCAGATCACCACAGATCAACTGAGGTTTAAGACAGGGCATCAGAACACTTCAGTCATCATAAAATAGGAAAATAGGTGCTATGGTTACAAAAATAAAACATAAATGAGGTAGATAAATTGAAGCTTTCAGAACCATGACTCGTCTGTTCCAACTTCATAGACTTCATCCAATACCCAAGAACAATCTTTATAATAACTTGGCATAAGCTGTATCAAGGACATTTTTGTAAAAAATTATGTGAACCTGTGAGGAACGTGTCCTTCCATAAGTTTCTTCAAGAATGAAAACCCAGTTCTTCAAACAATAGGCACTGGCGAACCAAATTAAGTTACCTGAGGGTCCCTGCTCAGGTGCCCACCTCTCCTGATAGTTTAGCAAAGAGGCATTTGGAAAGCATAGGGAGTACGTTGGCACTCTTGGGGCTCTAACTAAACTGTATTTAAATAAACAACAACATGCACTGGCTCCCTAAGGACTAAACTCAGTCAATCTGAGGGCATCCTACTTAAGGTTCCAGTGTTGAAGGAATTTTGTAATTCTACAAATTTAGTTTTTAAAAAAGTACATTCATGGAAAAAAAAGAAAGGATGGATGCTGGGTTGGGGGGTCATACAAAACATGTCCTTAAACAGATGCCAGATCTTGTCCGTGTGCCTGCATAGAGTCACAAGGAAGCATATAGTCCCCCCCAAAGGCTAACAGTTGTCTTTTCCATTGCAGTTCAGTAAGTTCCAACTTGAAATAGGGGGGTAATCTTTAAAAATAGTTACTCTAGTTGTATAAGGATTTATGTACACAGTTTGTGGCAAGTAACAAAGCTACTTTGCAAGACCCACTTCCTTCCAAAATTAAAGGAAAAATTCTAGTATATATTTGTTTTAGTATGTGTCATCTTTTTTTCTTGTTTTTGTTTGTTTGTGTCTTGTTGTGTTTTTTTTTTGCAAAGCAGCATAACAATATCTAATTGTAGGACTTGCCTGAGTTTGTGATCACAACTGTAAACATCATTTGTGCATCAGTAAGAAAAAAACAGGAGGAAATGGGTCCTCTTAAAAAGGAAAATAAAGAGGGAAAAGTACATTTCTAGAGAGGTCATTCTGCCTGCATTTCTCTCTCAACAATGGTTCTCCTAGAATTTAGCTGACTGCAATCTTGTTTTCCTTGAGGAAGGAACTGGTGTTTGGGGATGCTGTCAGCAGCACCTGGTTTTTCCACTTCAGTGCTGATGGTGGACTGGGAGTCATCCATCTTGGATAGTGATGTTGTTCAAATGGACATGGCCTCTGGGGAAACAGAAAGGATAGGAAGACCACCATTCTGGATCACAGAGGTTTAATTTGTCATCATGGCCAGACCTCCACTGAGCATAGTGGTGTACCGGTTCCACAGGACAGGGTCCAGAGTCATCGAAGGGGCCAGGATTTCTTTGGGAAACATCTCAGGGACTCTCTTCCCATCAGTTCTTAACAGAGACATGGTGTTCTCAATGGCCAGCTTCCTCCCACAGAGAATGGAGCTATTGTTGGCCCCATGCATCATACAATGGACCAACAAGTTGCCTTTGGTGGTAAAAGCTCACCCACATATGTTACACATGAAAGGCTTATCCCCAGTGTGTGTCCGGTTGTGAATCTGAAAAACATTTGCGGAGAAGTTATTTCCCGCACCATGTGCAGCCACGTTGTTTGACTTGTTGGCGTGGCTGGGCCACTAACAAAGGTGTCATGTCTGGGAATATGGTTGAAGTCCAACAAAAGTTCCAGGGACTTCAACTTTGACATAGGTTGGCTGGGCTCAGATAAATGTTGATGGCAAACTATGACCTTCCATCTCAGTGCTGCTGTTCTCAGAGCTATCTGCTTTGCCACCAGCATCAGAAGATCTGGACTTGATGCTTTCTGCCTGGCTACTGGCTGGGGACAGTGCCTGGAAGGATTCCATCTCCAGGACATCTGGACTTCAGCTCCGGTACTCCTGGTCTCCCATCACTAAGGATGACAAGTCTCTCATCAAACCATCTCTCTCCCCTGAACTGTTTTTCTGCTGTTCTGCTACTGCAGAACAAGAGGAGCAGGACCCACCTTTCCCAGAGCATCTAGGAAGCCATGACAACGAACCCAAGAGTGGATAGTGCCAAGTGTATGCTGGAAGAGGCATGGGGACCTTCAAGGAACTACTAGAGGCATCCTGCAGGCCAACCTCCTCAACATCCATGCTTTCAATAACGTCATAATGACAGACAGCACCTGCACTGCCGTTTTCACCAATCATCATGGACATGGACCCGTAAAGTCACAGGGATTCTCAGGCAGTGGCATGTTGGAAATCTGGCCACCCATGTGCATCTGGATATGCTGCTCCAGCAAGATCACATTGGTAAACTTCTTCTGGCAGATGGGGCACAAATGCTGCTTCTTTGTGGACATGTTTGTTCTGTGGACCTTGAGGTTGCCCTTGGTGGAGAGGACAAAACCATATTTCTTACACTGGAATGGTCTCTTCCCGGCATGGGTGAGGGGAATGCATTTTGAGGGAGTTTGGCAGCTTAAGGCCTGGTGGCAAATGAGACATCTATTGGGGTCAGTGGTGGCCTTGTTGATGTTCTCCACCAACTATTGCAATTTCAGGGTCTCTGACTCTAGCTTAGGTGTTCTAATCCCTTGAAAACTACCAACACTTGGGGAATTGTGGTTTGGCCCCACTCCAGATAGTAGGGGTCCATCCTCACTTTCTGGAGAAGGCCTGGGCTGTAGGTACTTACCCATAAGTTCCTTGAGGTTAGTTCCAGAATAGAGATTTTGATGTAGCCCTATGTTGGGAGTCCGTGTTACAAGGACAGTTTTGCTGTCTAAAGAGAGACATGATTCATCTATGGGGACAGGTACAGAGAGTGCATACAGAAAGCCACAACCTGCTACCATTTTGTTGTGGAACTTGGCAAACAGCTGGTGGATCAACTTCCCCTGGGGATGTCAATGAAAGTGCGCATTTAGGTTGCCCTTTGTGGTGAGCCAGTGGCCACAGACAGAGCACATGAAGGGTCTTTCTCCCGTATGGGAGGGGAGGTGGATCTGCAAGAAGCTATCAGTCCAAAAAATATTGCCACAGTACTTATACTTGTGCTTGCAGAGGATGGCCTCGTCTTTGGATTTGTCCTCCACCAGAGGCATGTTTGCTGGCTTTCCTTTCCTTCTCTCGGATGGGTCTAACATCACAGTGAAGATAGGGCTCTAGAAGAGCACAGAGTCTGGGATCTGGGGTGCCAAAGAACTGAGAAGGCGGGACATAACTTTTGGCAGCACCCTTGTCCCATCTGGCTTCAGGGTGAAGGGTGCTAGCTCCTGGAATGTGGAGCTGGCAGTGGAAGAGATGTTTGCATGAGGTAGCTTGGTTTGTTTCAAGGTGTCCAGAGTCAGGCTCTGGCTTCCAACTTTCTTGCTGAGCAAAGCCACAGCTATGAAAATCTGCTGGGGCATGTGGCTGCCCAAGGTCTTGAGAGTGTCCACTCTCACCACACTGGAATGGGGTGTGGGAGACCCACATGTTCACCTGAACATGGATCTGTTTGGTGCACTGGATCTGCTGCAGCTACTGTGCTCGAGGACTTGCGGGATGCTGCTGGTGCAGGGCAAGGGGACTGACAGAGCATCTGTGCTCCACTGATTCACCACCACCTTGGTGCCCCACAGTGCTTGAAGAGTGATGTTATAATGTATTGGCCATTTTGCCTTTGGGCAAATAGGCCAAATAATTTGGGTAGATAGGTGGCAGGGCGGTCTCTGCCTTCAAGTACACTACAGATTCCTCATGCAGCTTCTCCTTCATCTCCCACAAGCTGCTGCCATCCTCCCTGTGAACATCTTTACTGCTTGGACTGTGTGTCTGGTGGCTCAGCACAGTCCCAGAGAAGTCTTCTGAAGGCACTGACCCCTCACTGTCATTCATGATGAGGACAGGAGGATTTTTAGTGCAATTTTTTCTTATTTTCTAAGAACTCAGAGAAGCTGAAGAACTCTGCACAGTATTTCTCACAGATGTGAGTCTTCTCCCAGTGAGTCCTCTTTGCTGTCAGTCCATCCATGTTAGCTTCATTGCCATTCCCTGGATGGTTCATTGGAGCACCTGTCTCCCCTGCCCCTGGCACCACTAGGGCCACATCAGCAAACTCTGCAGTCCAGCGCTCCAGCTACTTCTAGCTCTGGTCCTCCTCGAGTTAATGTGCTGGGGCTTCACCTGCTTGTGCCTCCACATGGTGTTAGCATCAGGCTGACTGGAGAGCCATGGTTATTGCCCACTCCCCTGTTAGTGCTTTGTGATGAAGAGGCAGTTTGAAAACTCTCAATTGCAATATGCATATGTTTTTGTTGCAAAGAAGTATGAGTGAAAAAAATGTTCAGTCATCAATGTATTATATTAGGATAAATTTTTGTGACAAATATAAGATAGAAATTCAAATTCAAAAAAATCATTTTCCAATAAAGATTTTCTGCATTAATTTTTTGAATGGATGATGGTAGAAATCTAATACATATGGCATTTTTATTTAGTTGCATCCATTTCAAAAACTGATATAACCTCATTTAAAAATTTCAGTATTAACAATACAATGGAAAATATACTCTTTCTAAGTTTAGAAAGTTGTAATGAAAATTGTATTTTTTAAAGATTTATTTATTTGAAGGAGAAAATGAAAGAACATGAGCAGGGAAAGAGGCAAAGGGAGAGGATGACAAGCAGACTCCCTGCTGAGCAGGGAGCCCCATATGGGGATCCATCCGAGGACCCCGAGATCATGACCTGAGCTAAAATCAAGAGTTGGACACTTAACCAATTGATCCACCCAGGCACCCTTGTAATGAAAATATTTTGAGGCTATCCTAAAACATGCAAGTGAGTGCACTAATATTTCAGATTACTAGTGAGTACATGTGGCAAAATTTTTGAACACCACCACTTTAAGATGTTGATTTACATAAGAACAATATATTTAAGCTTACTGAATTTCAGTTGTAAATACCCACCAAACCTATGTCTCAGGCCCTCAAAGAATACATGGGAGTTTATAAAATAACACAATACAACATCCCAGATATTGGTGCAATAGGCAGAAAAAGCCAGGTAATAAGCTCTTCTAGCCTTTTACATTTCCCAGAACTAGGTTCTCTTTTCAGATTGAGGAGAGAATAGCCTCATCAAGCGAGGATCTTTAGGAGACATTCTACCTTAGTTTTATTTGACCAAGAAGTTATTTAATGGAAACTCTACCTCTTGCTACTCAAAATGTAGTCCATGCACCAGCAGTCTGGAATCTTGTTAGAAATACAGAACCTCATATCCTACTCCAGACCTACTTAATCAGAATCTGCACTTTGAATAAGACCCACCTTCAGATGATTCATAGGGACATTAAAATTTGAGTTCTAGAGGTTAGGCTGTACACTCTAGAGTTTAGTCCTAGGGCATTAACTATTATTATTTGGGAAAAGAAACTGTAGTACAGTTCCAAAAAGAGCCAAGCACTCTTAAATATTTTGAATGTACTTCAACAAGGAATTTAAATAACTTTAAACAATTATTTCTTATTTCATGTTCTTTTTCAGTTATTTCAACCCAAAGACAATTATTTCATAAGGAAATATTTTAATCAGAAATCTCAGTACAAGCAGTTAATGTATCAGTTCAATGAAATCCTTTCTAACAATCATTAACACTAATTAGCCTTGCATATCCACCAATTTGTAACTTATCATTTTAAACAATTTGCTTTACAATTAACAGACCAAATAAAATGACCTCCTAGAAGTCACTGCAGGATATTACAAAGATTTTATCTAAAGGCAAAGTGACAAAGAGATTTTCCAGTGGCTTCAGAATATCATGGGGGAAATAATAACTTTTCTAACTTTTTTGAAATACTATTTAATAGACTTCAACCCCATTCACCTACTTGCTGCTGACTAACAATATTTGTATGAAGGCTAGAGGCAGTGGCATCCCCAAGAATCAAACTCCCATCAGTTTCATGTAGATTCTCTGAGACCACAGCCAAAACCTGTTAAGATGTATCTGTGAGTCCAAGGCCAGTGAAGATCCTCCTCAGGCTGTAACTGTGATGCTGCCTATTAATCTTGGATTCTTCCCCAGGAACTGCTTCACAGTCTGTTAATATAAATAGAGGAAGCTCATTTGGCCTGTTGCCAACTACTTCTGAGTTTGTTTTTCTAAGAAGTTGGTTTTAAAATTGGAAAATCCCAACTATACCAGCTCTCTTTACACCTTAAAGAACTGGAAAATCAACAACAAATTTAGCCAACCCCATCCACAAGAAGGGAAACAATCAACAATTAGAGCAGAAATCAATGACATGGAAACTAGAGATATAGTAGAACCATCAACAAAACTAGAAGCTGGTTCTTTCAAAGAATCAATAAGATCAATAAATCACCAGCCAAACTAATCCAAAAGAATAGAGAAAGGACCCAAATTAATAAAATTATGAATGAAAGTGTAGAGAAATCTACTAACACCAAGGAAATAGAAACAATCCTCAGAAATTATTATCAACAGTTCAATGCCAATAACTTAAGCAACCTAGAAGTGGGTGCATTCCTGCAAACCTATAAACTTCCAAGACAGAAACAGGAAGAAACTGACAACCTGAATAGACCAATGAGATTGAAGCAGTGATCAAAAACCTCCCAAAAAACAAGAGCCCAGGACCTGACAGATTCGCTAAGGAATTCTACCAAACATTCAAAGAAAAAATAATAACTATTCTCCTGAAGCTGTTTCAAAAAATAGCAACAGAAAGAAAACTTCCAGACTTTTTTTATTAAACCAGCATTACCCTGATGCCCAAATCAAGCAAAGACCCCATCAAAAAGGAGAATTTCAGACCAATATCCCTGATGAATATGGATGCCAAGATTCTCAGCAAGACCCGAGTTAATAGGATCCAACAGTACATTAAAAAGATTATCCAGCACGACCATGTGGGATTTATCCCTGGGATGCAAGGGTGATTCAATATTTGCAAATCAATCAATGTGATAGAGCAAATCAATAAGAGAAGAGAGAAGAACCACATGGTCCTCTCAATTGATGCAGAAAAAGCATTTGACAAAATACAACCTCTGTTCCTGATTGAAACGCTTCAAAGTATACGGATAGAGGAAACATTCCTCAACTTCATAAAATATATCTATGAAAAACCCACAGCAAATATCATTCTCAATGGGGAAAAGCTGACAGCCTTCCCTTTGAGATCAGGAATACGACAAGGATGCCTATTCTCACTGTTGTTCCACATAGTACTAGAAGTCCTAGCAACACCAGTCAGAAAACAAAAAGAAATAAAAGGTATTCAAATGGGCAACAAAGAAGTCAAACTATATCTCTTAGCAGATGACATGATAGTTTATATGGAAAACCCAAAAGACTCCACCCCCAAACTACTAAAACTCATACAGCATTTCAGTAATGTGACAGGATACAAAATCAATGTACAGAAATCAGTTGCTTTCCTATACACTAACAAAGAAAATACAGAAAAGGAAATTAGAGAATCGATTCCATTTACTACAGCACCAAGAACCATAACAAACCTGGGAATAAACCTGACCAAAGAGGTAAAGGATCAGTACTCGAGGAACTAGAGAATATTCATGAAAGAAATTGAAGAAGACACAAAAAGATGGAAAACCATTCCACGCTCATGGATCAGAAGAATAAACATTGTTAAATTATCCACACTGCCTAGAGCAATCTATACTTTCAATGCCATCATGATCAAAATTCCACCGGCATTTTTCAAAGAGCTGTAACAAACAATCCTAAAATTTGTATGGAACAGTAAAGACCTAGATTGCTAAGGGAATGTAGAAAAAGAAAAACAAATCCAGGGTTACCATGTTACCTGATTTCAAGCTTTACTACAATGCTGTAATCACCAAGACAGCATGGTACTGGCACAAAAACAGACACATAGACGAGTGAAACACAGGAGAGAGCCCAGATATGGACCCTCAACTCTATGTCAAATAATCTTCAACAAAGCAGGACAAAATATCCAGTAGAAAAAAGACAGTCTCTTCAATAAGTTGTGGTGGGAAAACTGGACAGCTATGTGTAGAAGAATGAAACTTGACCATTTTTTTACACCATACACAAAGAAATTAGAAATGGATAAACGACCTCAATGTGAGGTAGGAATCTATAAAAATCCTAGAGGAGAACATAGGCAGTAACCTCTTTGACATCGGCCACAGCAACTTCCTTCAAGATATGTCTCGAATGGCAAAGGAGACAAAAACAAAAATGAACATTTGGGACCTCATCAAGACAAAATGCTTCCGTCCAGCAAAGGAAACAGTCAACAAAACAAAGAGGCAACCCATGGAATGGGAGAAGATATTTGCAAATGACAGTACAGACAAAAGGCTGATATCCAGGATCTATAATGAACCCCTCAAACTCAACACTCAAAAAACAGATAATCAGGTCAAAAAATGGGCAGAAGACACGAACAGACACTTCTTCAAAGAAGACATACAAATGGTTAGCAAACACATGAAAACATGTTTATTGTCATCAACCACCAGGGAGAGTCAAATGAAAACCATATTGAGATACCACCTTACATCAGTTAGAATGGCCAAAATTAATAAGAAATGAAACAAAAAGTGTTGGAGAGGATGTGGAGAAAGGGGAACCCTCTTACACTTTAGGTGAGAAAGCAAGTTGTTGCAGACACTTTGGAAAACAGTGTGGAGATTCCTTAAAAAATTAAAAATAGAGCTACACTATAACCCTGCAATTGCACTACTGGGTATTTACCCCTATAGATGTAGTGAAAAGAAGGGCCATCTGTACCCCAATGTTCATAGCAGCAATGTCCAAATAGCCAAATTGTGCAAAGAGCCAGGATGCCCTTCAACAGACAAACGGATAAAGAAGATATGGTCCATATATATATAATGGAATATTATGCCTCCATCAGAAATGATGAATACTTAAGTTTTGTATCAACATGGATGGGCCTGGAGGAGATTATGCTGAGTGAAATAAATCAAGCAGAGAGAGTCAGTTATTATATGGTTTCACTTACTTGTGGAGCATAAGGAATAACATAGAGGACATGGAAGGAAGGAGGAGGAAAGGAAAAGTGAATTGGGGGAAATTGGAGGGAGAGATGAAGCATGAAAGACGGTGGACTCTGAGAAACAAAGTGAGGGTTTTGGAAGGGGGAGTGGAGGGTTAGGTGAGCCTGGTGATGGGTATTACAGAGGGCACGTATTGCATGGAACACTGATGTGGTCCATAAACAATGAATCTTGGAACATTGAAAAAATAAAATGATATTAAAAAGATGTTGGTTTTGGGGCGCCTGGTTGGCTCAGTGGGTTAAACCTCTGCCTTAAGCTGAGGTCAAGATCTCAGGGTCCTGGAATCGAGTCCCACATCAAGCTCTCTGCTCAGCAGGGAGCCTGCTTCTTCCTCCTCCTCTCTCTCTCTCTGCCTATTTGTGATCTCTCTATGTCAAATGAATAAATCTTTAAAAAGATGTTGGTTTTAATAGGTAAGAGATTATGTCCCAAAGTAAGTGAATGCCCCTACCTCTATACAATGCCCAGTAGAAATGCTCTATTTTCTGTAGAAGAATCCAGAAGTCCTGATTCCCAGGAATCGAAGTGTGGTCACACAAAATTCATCATCTTAAACTTTTGGGCAGAGTAGATTGAATCATTTGGACATCTAAAGATAAACTGCAGTGCTTAGATTCTCATGGAGCTAAAGCCCTTCTCTGCTGAGAAGATAGAAATTGAATACAGGTGGGTTCTTTCCATAGAAATCAAGAAATAGTTTACCATTGAGGGGAATGAAGATTTAACAAACTGAAACTCCCTTTTCCAGTACTTCCTCAGGTGTGGAGTACCTATGTAATTTTGGTGAGATTGACACCACCTCTGACTTTAGGGGTACCACCTGATCAGCATAAGCAGATTATTCAAATGGATCCACTTCATTAATGTGACTCTTTTTCAAGTAAATATATACAATGGACCTAAGATAAGTGAGCATGGCATTATCTTTATCCATATTATAAGAGCAGGCAAAGGATCTATGCTGGTCCCAATCAAAGCAAAGCAAATTTTTTATCAAAAGTTGTTGTACAGGTTCTCTCTGTCACTGCATAATAATAAGGAAGTATATAACCAAAGGAAGTTTTATATTATATATATATTACATATAATAATAAGGAAGTATATATGCCAAAATTGTTGACAGCCATGTTGTAACATCAGCTTCAGGATGAAACTAACATCAGAGAGAAAATAGAAGACAAAACAAAACTGGCTTTGGTTGTCATTCCCGAGTATATTCATTTATTAGGACTGCCATAAAAAAGTAACAAAGACTCAGTGGCCCAAATAATGCAAATTATTTTCTCCCAGTTCTAAAAGTTATAAATACAGTATCAAGGTGTCCAAGTCCAAGTTTTAAAGCTTCTCTCCTCAGCTTGTAGATGGTCATTTTCTGCCGTTGTCTTTGCATAGTCTTTCTTTCATGTGTGTCTATGTTCTAATATCCTCTTCTTATAAAGACACCAGTTATATTGGATTAAAATCTACACATGTGAGGCCATTTTACATTAATTAATACTTTAAAAACCCTACCTCCAAATACATTCATATTCTGAGGTACTAGGGGTCAGGACATAAACATACAAATTTGGAGGGGATACAATTCAGCTCAAGAAACTAAGCACATAGATTAACCTGTATCTGATGCCTATCAGATTTTTCAAATAATGAACTAGTAAATACCATTTATTTTTAATCAGTTTGAGATTGCTGTCCTATTTTTTTTAAATTAATTTATTTATTTGAGAGAAGGAGAGAAAGAGAAAACACGAGGGAAGATGGGCAAGGGGAGAGGAAGAAACAAGCTCCCTGCTAAGCAGGAAGCCCAAACCTGGGCTTGGTCCCAGAACCCCCAGATCATGACCTGAGCAGCAGATGTTTAACCAACTGAGCCACCCAAGCACCCCAAGATTGCTTTCATCTTGCAAGTAAATGCTAACAGCCTGCCAGATACAATACCATAATATTGATATTTTAGAGGACTATAAGATATTATTGAAAAACTCTATACACAACAGGAAACGTTACAAACAGGTGTCAAAATGGACGCCATTCTATGCAAAACTACCTAAGGTTGTTACTAATTGTAATCATATTCAAGAATAACTCCCCCAGTATAAAATAAGACACTATTTCACCTAAGCTAGATCTCCAAATCTAAGATTCTGAACCCTGCTTTGGAAAAACACTTTTTATATGTATTTGTTTATGTGTAAGCAGAGACTTATGTCTGTTTGTTGTGTGATTGGGGAGATGTGTATTGGAGATTATGTGTATGGAGATATGATTATCTGGTAATATATAGAGACAATGTGTGTATATAAATAGAGATAGATAGATATATGCACATACATATATTTTTGTACAAATATAAAGGATTTCTGTATCCATATGTATTTTGGGTATTATTTGATTGATCAACTGGTATGTATACAAAAGGTGTGCAGAATATGCGAAAAATGAAAAGACACTTTAGCTGAGGAGATGAGAGGTGGAGCTAGAGAGCATGAGATGGTGCAGGTACACAGGAAGAGGAAAGGACAACCTATAAATACCAAGGATCTGAATTTTGAGAAAGGAGGAGCAGAAAAGGAGTTCATTCAGGACTACCAAGGCTGGTTGTCTAGTGTTCAGCAGGAAGGGGAGGCCTCTTTACCGACAGGAAACTGAAAGTCTACTCCTTTACGGAAAAGGGGAGGAGACTGCGGCGACGGCAGCGGCTGGTGGGATCCCGATGTGGCAGAGGGGCCGCCGCCGC
>RCUC01015800.1:0-25507 GCA_003697995.1 Taxidea taxus jeffersonii
TCACAACAGTCCTACCAGGGCAATACCATTATCTTCTTCATTTTCCTTACCAAGTTCATATGGTACCTGGAGTATTTGAGTCTACGCTTAGTGACTTCAGAATATTTGGCCCCTCCCCATGTCTCGATTCCCTTTATTTGTCAAATGAAGAAGATAATGGTATTGCCCTGGTAGGACTGTTGTGAAGAATGAGATAATGTATGTAAAACCCTTTTCTAAAATACCTTAGGTGACCTCAAACCATATTCAGTGAAATGGGATGATTGGGTTATATTTAGGTAATTCTCTGCCACAGCTATATACCATGCAAGCATTCCTGAAAGTGAGCCCCAGATCCTGATTCAGTACATTTGGAGTGGGGCCTGACTATCTCCATCTTTGAGACCATGTTTTGAGGAGCTAGGATATAGCACTGTGCTCAGGAGTCCTGGGTCAGGATTCTGAGGCTGTGCCAGGACTCAGCTGGAAAGACTCTGTAATAGGCTTGTCATGTCCTCCAAGGGAATAGCCAGGGAGGCTGCTGGCAAGAATGCTGGGGATTTCCCACTGTGCATCCCTCTGGAAGCATGCCATTTTACTCAGGACATGGGAATCACTTATGATAATCATAACACACAGTGCCAATTTTCTCATGCAAAGATGAAAACACTGGTTCCCTTTCCCTCATCAGCAGAAACTGTGTTCTAACTTATCTCTAGACTAGTGGATATTGCTTTATAGAACTATATTCACTCCTCACAGCCAATAGCAATAAGCAGTGGGAGCAGTCAGTAAAGTTCAGAAGTCCTACAGTGGCTGAGAGGTAGTGAAACTGTGTCACTTGGGCTAGGAACCAGGTGTGTGTAAGAGTTAGGACTGAATCTTTGAATCACATGGGGAATTAGACTGGAAGGAGGGATGGAGTGCTGTGGAAAAGGAAACAGATTTCACAAAGTGAAGGAAAATTCTTTGTTTTCACCATTTTGTCCAGAACCACTTTTCTTAAAAAAAAAAATAATTATACAAGTAATACATATTTCTTGTTTCACAAAAAAAGAAGATACAGATCAATAAACAAACTCCTCCATAATTCCACAATGTATACAATTAATACTTTAGAAGGAAATCCTATGGTACATCCTCATGCATCTCCATTTCCTTAGAAATGACACTTCCAAGACAGAGTGCTGAGTACTTCACGTAACGATTATACTCAGTGAACTGTCATTTTTGTCTTTAGCCCATTTTCCTATTCTTTTTCTTCTCTGTTGGTGAAGATGCTTTATCTATATTGAGTATCTTTTAAAAATATGCTAATTTTTAATTCATCTGGGATGTATTCTGGTATAAGGCATGGAATATAATCCTGAAAGTTTGCATTTATTATTGGTTTTTCTAAACTGTGAAACTGTTTTCCTATCAGCATTAATTGAATAATGAAGACTCTCACCTTAAAAAATCACATTGTTGGGGGCGCCTGGGTGGCTCAGTGGGTTAAAGCCTCTGCCTTCAACTCAGGTCATGATCCCAGGTCTTGGGATCGAGCCCCACATCAGGCTCCCTGCTCGGCGGGTAGTCTGCTTCTCCCTCTCCCACTTCCCCTGCTTGTGCTCCCTCTCTCACTGTGTCTCTCTCTGCCAAATAAATAAAATTTTAAAAATAAGTAAATAATCCTTATTTCTATTAAATAAATGTTAAGCAGATCACTTTATTTCATCCCTCAAATGTAATTGATTCCCATAAAGGAGCTGGAGCATTCGTCTCCAGAATCCCTACTCCTTGGGGATAGCAATGCTGTGTTCTACTGAATGGCTCCTCTTCTCTGGGAAGACATTTACAATACATCATTTAGGGATGCCTGGGTGGCACAGTCGGTTAAGTGTCTGTCTTTGGCTTGGGTCATGATCCCAGGTCCTGGGATCGAGCCCTACAAAGGCCCCTGCTTGCTTCTAAGTTCTCTGCCTGCTCTGCCCACAGCTTCCCCTGCTTGTGCTCTCTCTAATAAATAAATAAAACCTTAAAAAAATAAAATAAATAAAATTCATCATTTATCCCAAAAAAGTGTAACAAGTAGGAATAGAATTCTTCATCCCTCTCGGTACTTTTTTTTCAACTAAAAACTTATAAATCGTGGGGTGCCTGGGTGGCTCTGCCTTCAGCTCAGGTCATGATCCCACAGTCCTGGGATCAAGTCCCCCAGCCTGCTCCTTGCCCAGCAGGGAGTCTGCTTCTTCCTCTGCCTGCCCTGTGCTTGTACTCTCTGTCTCTTTCTCTCTCTCTGACAAATAAATAAATAAAATCTTAAAAAAAAAAAGAAGAAAGAAAGGAGGGACTTGCCTACAAAGACTGGCAAAGACCAGACCAAACCAGTCTGTGCCAAGATGGACCCCAGTGCTAAACTTTCACCAACTCTTCCTCTCATTATTATACTAAAAACCATGCCCCCAGGGTGGAGATTTAACATGTTAATTAAACATGTGATGCATGAAGAAGCACGATCTTTAAGTACACAGGTGCGAATAAATCACGGCCTCTACATGCTTAGACCACCCTTTTCCCACCTAAGGTTCCTTGAAAAACTCTCTCTGACCTCTCCTTGGGGAATCAGCCTGAGGGTTGTTTCCTTTGTGCTGTTTCCCTTGTGCTCCAGCATAAGCCCCAATAAAGCCTTGCCTGAAACTCCCATTTGGCCTTTTGTCCATTTTTATTTTTTAGTGAGCCCAAGGGCCTAGTTTGGTAACATGATGACCTCTAACATGCTCTATGACCTGGAGCATGTTATACTGTCTGGTACCTGTTTCTTCCTCAAAACATCCAATTTCTTTTTTTTAAAGATTTTATTTATTTATTTGAGAGAGAGAGAGAACATAAGAGGAGAGAGGTCAGCAGGAGAAGCAGACTCCCCGCTGAGCAGGGTCCGCCCCCCCCTCTCCGACGCAGGACTCGATCCTGGGACTCCCAGATCATGAGCCGAACAGAAGGCAGTCACCCAACCAACTGAGCCACCCAGGTGCCCTCCAATTTCTTTTTAAAATGTCCAAGTTGGAAGAGCCTCAAAGTCCTGGCTCTAAATTCCCTTGATCTCTCAATTGCATTAAACACAGAAGTATATACAAAGATGTGTCTTAGAAAAAGCAACAGGCAGAGCTCTGTTCCTGAAGAGGGATGGAGAACTGGACTGAAAGGCAGGTTGTGGCCACATTGTGAATGGCCTTAAAGGTCAATTGAGGATGTTTGGACATTACCTTATGGCCATGGAGATTTATGGAAGGTTTCAGACCAGGACAGTATTGCTGAAGATAGGTTTAGGTAATATAAAAATAAATTCCCAGGAAGAAAGAGTAATAGGATGAGAAAAATATGAAATGCATCAGAAAGTTATTCTGGGCAAACTCCAAAAGATTTGAGCTGTACCTCTTCTGTTTTCACAGGTGCGTTTGTTTTATTTTTAATAATGCAGCATTGAATATCACGATTTAAAAGTTTTTATTTTTTATTTTTATTTTTTTTAAGATTTCATTTATTTGAGAGAGAGAAAGACCATGCGAGCAGGGTGAGGGGCAGAGGGAGACACAGACTGCCCGCTGAGCAGGGAGCCTGATGCAGGGCTCAATTCCAAGACTTGGGGATCATGACCTGAGCCAAAGGAAGATGCTTAAGGGACTGAGCCACCCAGGTGTCCCAAGTCCCTCCTTTCAATAAGCATCCTAGTCTCTGCACTTCTATAAGATATGCTACTCAAGAGTATAGAGTTTTAGCTATCCTGGAATGCTGGATTTGGTGGTTAGGGTTGAGGGGATCTGAGTCCAGTCCTAGCTCTGTTTCAATGGTGCAGGCAGAACTTTGGTTTTTTAACTCCTCTTGGGGCCATTCCCTTCTGAATATATAATATGTGGTAGGCAAACACTTGTTGAATGTGTTGCATGATTTGCAATGTAGTAAACTGTGTTCTGTCGACCTGGCAGGATTGCCATCTTTGCTGTGAATGAGTGAAATGAGCCAAGGCAAGAAGCACGTGCACATCAGTTGAGCAATTCCAAAGCAATAAAACATGGCAGAGGACTTGCTGAAGGAACCTGTGCATAGTGGCATCTGCTGCTTGTTACCATATGAAGCGGCAGGGAGGAATGGACCCAGAATGAGAGCTGGGGTATTTCAGTTCCACAGATCGTGTCCCCTCTGCTCCAAACAGGAATGAGTTGAAGCCCTGTATGGGAGGGTCTGTCAGCAATGGTTTCTTACCCTCACTGCCAAGTCCTGGTCATCAGAGGACACTAGAAATACAAATTATTAGAATTTGAAGGGATCTTAGAGATTCTTCACTTTTAGGTGAGGAAACTGAAGTCCAACAGGGTAGGAATTTGTATACAAGGAATCCTTCATGGAGAAAAAAAAACCACTAAGAAACCTCATGAATTATCTCAGCAATTGTTTTTAAACTCTGTCCTACAAGAGGCTTCTGAGGTCCCTTCAGATGGCCCTGGACCAATTTCCCACAGCTAGAGCCTGTGTGGGTGGGGGCTCTACTTCCCCTCCACTTGCCTTTCCACATCAACCAGAACAGCAGCTGAGGGTTATTGGAGTTCACAGAACAAACAATAAAGGTTAAAAACCTTTGGTCTCGTTTTAGGCCAAGGAACTCAGGGAGTAGAAGATTGGGGAGAAAACTCCACATCTCTCTCTCAGTCTCCTATTGTCCACTACATTGGAGGACCCCCCCCAACACACATTCCAATTTATGCCCCACTCATTTGACACATGAGTTTGTCATTTCTGGAACACCTCTTTTTTCTTTTTAAAGATTTATTTGACAGAGATCACAAGTAGGCAGAGAGGCAGGCAGAGAAGGGGGGGGAGCAGGCTCCCCACTGAGCAGAGAGCCTGATGGCGGGGCTCTATCCCAGGACCCTGGGATCATGACCTGAGCCGAAGGCAGAGGCTTTAACCCACTGAGCCACCCAGGCGCCCCTGGAACACCTCTGTTTGAAACCACCTTCAAATCCCAAAGCACAGGTATTTCAAATATTTATAACATTATGGAAAATGTATCTTTTGAGTAAGAACTTTCATTTGGGGAGCTGTTTGGATGATGTTTAGGATCACATCTGGTCAAAAATGTGGGGAATCCGGGACACCTGGGTGGCTTAGTCAGTTAAGCATCTGCCTTTGGCTCAGATCATGATCCCAGGGTCCTGGGATCCATCAAACCCTGCATTGGGCTTCTTGCCTAAAAGGGAGCCTGCTTCTCCCTCTGCCGGCTGTTATGCCCAGATCGCAAGACCACCACCATGAAGACCACCGAGAGCCAGACGTTCCGAAATGCAAAAGCAAGGCTTTATTCAGGCGGGCTGCAGCTCGGGCCTCGTCCTACACACCAA
Organism: Taxidea taxus jeffersonii; assembly: GCA_003697995.1. Classification (NCBI taxonomy): domain Eukaryota; kingdom Metazoa; phylum Chordata; class Mammalia; order Carnivora; family Mustelidae; genus Taxidea; species Taxidea taxus. The sequence continues at coordinate 5,358 of RCUC01015800.1, forward strand.
CACAGCGGAGTCTAGGAGGAAGCCCTCAGCTGGAATTTTACAGGGATTATAAAGGCGATTTCACGCGCAAAGAGTACATAGTCACATGGTTACACGTATAGGCGACCTTTAAAATGATTGGCGTTTGAGGTTACTTAAGCTGTGTTGTCTGACAAGGGTTGGTCAGTTCGGAAAACTGCTGGCAGGGAGTTTTCCTTACTGGTTGTTTTTCTATCCTTTGTTAGCATAGAGAGCAATAACTCCTATTGGCTCATATCTGATCCCTCACTTGCATATGGAGGAACCACTTCTATTGGCTCATGTCCAATCCCTTATTTGCATATGGAGGAACCACTTTGGGATGTTCTCAGCTTAATATAAACAACAAAATGGCTGCCGCCTCTAAATGGCGTCACTTTAGCCCTACACCTGCCATTCCTCATGTTTGTGTGTGCGCTCTCACTCTCTCTTTCTCTGACAAATAGATAAAATCTTAAAATAAAACAAAACAAGGTAGGGAATCCAAAGGTGAAATACCTACCACTGGACCCTGTAAAAGGCTGTAAAAGCAGAAGGGATGATTGATTGATTTCTTTGTGTATTTCTGAAAACCAACTCTAAAACAGGAACACCAGAAACGCTATATGGTCTGGATATAGCTTCTGAAAATAAATGTAGCCTCTTAATTAGACTAACTTGAAAGGCCAGCTCAGAGTGAAAATAAGAAATATCCAGGCATAGCAAAGAGCAAGCTATTTGGATTCCAAAAACCCTAGTTAGAATCCCATCACCGCTGCGACCTAGCTGCAGAACGTGGAATATTAGCTCAATAAATCAGAAACTCAGTTTCCTCACCTGGAAACTGTGTTCAGTAATTCTTACCTTGCACAATTCTTATGGAAAATTAACATACTCTGCGTAAAGTATCCAGCTCGGTTCTTGGTCATAGCATCCCTCAATATATGGTGCATATTACCATTATTATTATGGTTAAATTTCTCTAAAACTACCTGTAGTTTGCAGCTAGATTTGTATTGCACTTGCGTTCTCCATGAAAACAAAGGAATTGGGAAAATATGTGAGATGCAAAAAAGTGTATTTCTGGACAGCTCCCTTCTCCCTTCCCTTTAAAAAAAAAAGATTTTATTTATTTATTTGACAGACAAAGATCACAAGCAGGCAGAGAGGCAGGCAGAGAGAGAGAAGGGGGAAGCAGGCTCCCCGCTGAGCAGAGAGCCCTATTCGGGGCTCGATCCCAGGACCCTTAGATCATGACCTGAGCCGAAGGCTTTAACCTACTGAGCCACCCAGGTGTCCCTCCCTTCCCTTTTTTATTGGCTTCTCCTTTTCCACAGATTTTGCATCCTGTGTACCTTCATAACAGTTACCACATGCTCCATTTACAATGGACTTCTTTGTTTTCAGGTGAGAGACTACAGCCAGAGCCTATTTGCTTCACTCAAGACCATACCCAAATTAGATCCTAAATGCATCATCACTGTTGTCTGGCTCCAGATTAAGTGATTTTGCCACTTTACCACCTGCTGCTTATCCTACCAAGGTATTTCAGGGAGTTAATGTTCATTGAGGGCCTACTCTGTGCACTAACCCAAAGCTATTTCATTCTGACACCCATAACCCTAAAAAAGCAAGAATGATCAGTATATTCACTTTACAAATGAAATGAACCACTTTACAAATGAAAAGGGTAAGGATTTTGCCCAAGGACACACAGTGGCCATGTTCTAAAAAACACTTGTCTAAATAGAAAAACATAGGGCTTTTGATGGGAATCAAAATACAAAGGTATGATGAGGTCTATATCTGCCATCCCCACCACTGACTTCCCAGCCCTGGGTACATGGGCTCCCGCCCAGAAAGCCCTCCTTTTAGCTTCTTCCTAAACCAGATCTCTAGTCACAAATGGAGAGGGAGAAGTCACTGAAGGATGTAGGGACCCTGATTTTAATCAGCAAAATCTAAAGCCTGAGTTCCTTTAGAGAGGGATTGTCTCCCCAAGTCACAGAGCACTCAGGATCAGACACCCCCATCCCTAGTGCCAGGATATGGTATCAGAGGCACCAAGATTTTGTAGAAATCTACATTGATCAGGGATTAGGTGCACCACTCTCCCTATTTTGGGCTTTGGCTGGCTCTTCATTAAGACCAGACCTTGGACTAGAATTCAAAGGTTCCTCCAACTCTAACATAGAAGAAATATTGCAGCCATGTATTGGGCATTAAGACAGATAGGGACTCTGAAATCAGGTCTATTTGGGAAACTTTACTGTGTTATTTGCTGGCTCTGTGATTTTGAAAGAAGTTATTTATTTTCCAAGCCTCAGTTTCCAACTCTGTAGAAGAGAGATGAAGTACTTACATGAAGTACTGTACATAAACCAATAGCTAGTATATAATAAGCACTTTTAAAATGTTAACCAGGGGTGCCTGGATGGCTCAGTGGGTTAATCCTCTGCCTTTGGCTCAGGTCATGATCTCAGGGTCCTGGGATCGAGCCCCACATCAGGCTCTCTGCTCAGCAGGGAGCCTGCTTCCTCCTCTCTCTCTCTCTCTGCCTGCTGCTCTGTCTACTTGTGATCCCTATCTGTCAAATAAATAAATAAAATCTTTAAAAAATTTTCTTATAGGGGCGCCTGGGTTGCTCAGTCGTTAAGCGTCTGCCTTCAGCTCAGGTCGTGATCCCAGCGTCCTGGGATCCAGCCCCACATAGGGCTGCTTTCTCAGCGGGAAGCCTGCTTCTCCCTCTCTCACTCCCCCTGCTTGTGTTCCCTCTCTCGCTGTGCCTCTCTCTCTGATGAATAAATAAGTAAAATATTTTTTAAAAAATTTCTTATAAAAAAATAAAATAAAATGTTAACCAATACACTTTTTAAATTAATTTAAGAAACACACAGGGATACATTTGCTCCAGAGAGGCTCTCTCCCATGTGATCCAGCAGCAACTGTCCTTTCCTACCTGATTCCTAGTCTCACCAATGAACCACAGTGCTTTGGTGCTACCTCCAGAAGGCCCAGAATAAATGTCACTCTTGCCTGGCAATGAATGACTCTCCAGCCTTCAATAATTGATGGCACTACATAGCTCAGGCTAATTGAAGTGCTACTTGCCCCATGTCACTCATGTGCCCTCAATCCTCCAACCTTTTATTCCAGGCCTTCTACGATCTGGTTTTTTATCTCTCCAAATTCTAGAAGTTGTTAAAGATCCAACTCAGTTTTTATTTCCTCTTGAAAGCTTTTTTGAGCTTTTATTGGACTTATCTGTGAATTATGATGACATTTAGCATCAATATCATAACACACTGTTTTATCATTGTCACTTTATTTTTTTAGAAGATTTTATTTATTTATGAGAGAGAGAGAGAGGGCACAGAGAGAGAGAGAGAGAGAGAGAAAAGAAACAGACCCCCGCTGAGCAGGTTGCCCAATGAGGGGCTTAATCCCAGGACCCTGGGATCATGACCTAAGCCAAAGATAGATGCTTAACTGACTGAGCCACCCAGGCACCCCATCATTGTCACTTTAAATAGAATAGTAATCACTCCCGTTCTAGATTTTTAAACTTTTTAAGGATAGGGACCAGGTCCTATAAATCTATATGCCTTTATACTAACCAGTAAAGAACTGAGCACCTAGAATATAGGAAATACAGCATTCACTGGTGGAGTGATTGGTTGTTTTTCCCTCTCTGGCCTCAACGATATCATCTGTAAAATAGCAGCAATGTGAACATCTTGTCTAACTTTAATGCTCAATAGAGCATTTTAGTTTTTTAATATTTTTATTTACTTACTTGAGAAAGAGAGAGCACCAGTGGAACAGAGGGAGAGGGAGAAGCAGACTCACTGCTGAGCATGGAGCTCAACATAGGGCTCTATCCTGGACCCTGGTATCATGACCTGAGCTGAAGGCAGATGCCCAAAGGACTTAGCCACCCAGGCACCCCTTCAATAGAGCATTTTTTAAAAGCCCTAAACTTTTACTTAGCCCACTGAGCCACCCAGGCGCCCCAAGAACTAGAAACTTGGTTGTATCCCCCAGGCTTTTTGTGCCTCTCCTCCTGCTCTCCTTCTATCCTCCTCCTCCTCCTTCTTTAACCCTAAACTTTTACTTAAATGTGAGAACTGAAACCATAAAACTCCTAGAAGGAAACATAGGCAGTAATTTATTTAATATGAGCTGTAGAAACATTTTTCTAGATATGTCTCCTTTTGCAAGAGAAACAAAAGCAAAATTAAAATACTGGGGTTATACAAAAATAAAATGGGTTTGAACAGTGAAGGAAACCATCAACAAAACAAAAAGACAACCCTCTGAATGGGAGAAGATATTTGCAAATGATATATCTGAGAAGGATTAATGTCCAAAATAAACAAAGAACTTATACAACTCAACACCCAAAAAACAAATAATCCAATTTAAAAATGGGCAGAGGAAATGAACACTTTTCCAAGAAAGCATCTAGATGGCCAACAGAAACATGAAAAGATACTCAACATCACTAATCATCAAGGAAATGCAAATCAAAACCACAATGAGATATCACCTCACACCTGTCAGAATGGCTAAAATAAAAAATACAAGAAATAGGTGTTGGAGAGGATGTGGAGAAAAAGGAACCCTTGTACACTGTTGCTATTGGTGGGAATGCAATCTGATGCAGCCATTGTGGAAAACAGTATAAAGGTTCCTCAAAAACTTAAAAATAGAATTACCATATGATCCAGTAATTCCAATACTGGCTATTTACCCAAAGAAAATGAAAACACCAATTTGAAAAGATACATGCACCCCTATATTTATTGCAGCATTATTTACAATAGCCAAGATATGGAAGAAGTCCAAGTGTCCACTGATGAGTGGATAAAGAGGACATGGTATGTATGTGTACATATATGTGAATGTGTGTGTGTGTGTGTGTGTGTGTGTGTGTGTGTGTGTGTGTGTGTACTGGAATACTATTCATAAAATAGAATGAAATAATGTCATTTACAACATGGATGGATCTAGAGGGTATAATACTAAGTAAAATAAGTCAAAGAAAGACAAATATCATATGATTTCACTTGTATGTGGAATTTAAGAAACAAAACAAATGAACAGAAAAAAAAGACTCTTAAATATAGAGAACAAACTGGTGGCTGCTAGAGGGGAGGGACAGGGATGGGTGAATGGGAGGTGAGGGGATTAAGACTACACTTAAATTCATGAGCACTGAATAGTATATAGCATTGTTGAATCACTAGGGTGTCTGGCTGGCTCAGTCAGTTAAGCATTCAACTCTTGATTTTCGCTCCATGATCTCAGCATCATGAGATGGCACCCACCTTGGGTTCCCTGCTCAGCAGGGAGTTTGCTTGAGATTCCCTCTCAAGAGATTGAGGGCACTTGCTTAAAAAAAGAAAGAAAGAAAAGAGTGGCGGGGCGGGGGGAAAGCACCTTTATTCTGCCATGACTCATGCCTCTACCATTGGGTTGGATACAGAGCAAGTACTTTTAAAGTCTTGGCTACTGAGGATAGAGAGAGGAGGACTGGAGATAGAGACAGAGGACACTGAGGGAGGGTGAAGGAAGCCAGAGAAAAGAGAAAAGTAATTCTCTTTCTTAAATTTAACCCCAAAATGCTCCCCTAACTTAAATATATTTCTATCTAATCATGAGAAATTTCTATTCTAATCAGGAGAAAAACATCAGACAAACCCAAGTTGGGGGATGTTCTACAAAATACCTGACCACTAATCTTCACAAATGTCAAGGTCATGAACAACAGGGAAAGACTGAGGAACTGTCCCAGACTAAGGAGGAGACTAAGGAGACATGACATGAATAAGGAAACAAAGGCAATGTGGAATCCTGGAACAGAAGAAAGACTTCAGTGGAAAAACCGATGAGATCTGAATAAATTCTATAGTTAAGAGTATTGTATCAAGGTTAATGCCTTTTGATAAATATTCTACAGTTATATAAGATGTTAACATAAGGGGAAGCTGGGTGAAGGGCACACGGGAACTACTCTGTACCATTTTCAAAATCCTTTTGTAAGTCTAAAATTATCTCAAGATAAAAACTTAAAAAGGGGAGCCTGAGACACACTGTTCTCAATATCAAAAAGACAAAGATTTCCCTCCAGACACCCTCTTTCCTGCCAGCTTCCCACTTCATCTGAGAACTCAGCAGTGACTCTGAAAGGCCTCTAGTTGCAGCAACAGCAAATCAGTTCAGCAATCTGAAGAAATGAGCTGTTAGGACCTCTATTTTCCAAATCATTGAAACAAACTCTTCTGGAAAGCACTATTTCTAGAAAGGTAGTATCCATTTCTGTGTCTTCATATATAGAGCACAGAAAACATCACTGAATTCGTCATTGTCCATAACCAATAGTATAAACATCTGCTTGTGTGCAGTATGTAAATTAAAGGACTCTAGGGGCTGGTACACGGGGAGAGCTAATCGTAGTGTTTGGTATTTTTGTTCTGCTTGACTGACCTGCTCTGTTTCCTCACCCATCAGGTTGACTCAGTGGTTCTTCAGGAGGAGAAGGTGGCACATTAGATGAATGACTTTGATGAGAGGTGGCAGCTGGGGGGGGGGGTCTGGTACCCCGAGGCAGCCTTGCAAACCACTAGAACACGAGTCATTTCTGCAACTCTTGGGATTTTCTGAGATGATGTTGTCATTGTCATCACAGTCATCATCAGTGCTCTGGGTAGCAACCAGGGTCCACCCCACAGAGAGCATATTTTAACAAAAGAAAGCCATTGATAATGGCAGCACCAAGAACCAGAAGAACCTATGATATAAGTCTATGATACAAGATACCATTGGATATGTTTGTGTGTCACTAAAATTTGGGGATCACTGGGTTAAGGCCTCACTGAGTTAAGCAGCCAGAGCATCATGATCCCTGTGGGCTGTTTCATTGGTACCCACAGATACCACACACAACTGGGCTCTGTGCCACACTCCTTTCTGGGACTTAGTATATTTATTTGTCTCTAACAAGAAAGGCTAAATACTCAGTCTTGGTGGTCACTTCCAGCTCTAACATTCTAGGATCCTGCTCGGTGAGATTATCACTTTTTCTTTTATGTGAAATCCTCCAAAGCCAACAAAAGAATAATTTATAACCATGGCATGGTGCACATCTCAGCTTTATCAATAGGCCATGATCCTCTCTATTCAAAATGCATTACCCCAGATCCCACCGGGGCACAGCTTGAAAAATTTTACATTGGGAGAAAGTGTCTGTATAGATCAACAGCATAAATGGCTCTCTGTGCACCAAATCAATGGGCAACTCCAAGACCTCTTCACATGGAAACACATATGAGCTGTCAGCCTTGGGTGCCCATTCAGAGAAGGGGAGCTGGTGCCCATTCAGTGAGCCCCAGAAGGAAATGTACTTGAGCTGCATTCTTTGGAGAATGCTTGAAGAAATTTCATTGATTCTTTTTCTTCTGTCCATAGAAATGTTGACTTGCTTCATCATGATTCCATCTGTACCCCAAAGCCAGATGAAGAAATACCAAAATTCCATCATACAAGCTCTTCAACCTACACATCCAAACTGAGTAAAACCAAAATGTGTACCTGGGGCCTCAAGGAAGCTCCTGAGAGAAGAGGTCAAGCAGGACCTCAGCAGACAAGTTTGCTGAGGTCTATAGCACAGGCTCAGGAGGGCGTGCCCCCTCTCCCCACCCACTGACAGGCACCAGTCCAGGAGAGCTTGGGACTATACTTTCCACCACCATCAGGCTGACTTGACTCCTTTGCCTGCGCTTCAAGACCACCACATTACTATCCCACATTATCATGTGACTTTGATGGAGTGCCAAGGGTGTGGGATTTGGATACAGAGAGACCTAGGTTTGCATTTTAACTCTGCCATTTATGAGCTGTTGCACTCTATTCAGGTTACTGAACAGCACTGTGACTCAGTCTTCTCATTAAAATGAAGATAATAGTTTTACTCTGCCACAAGGTTATTGGGAGAATTAGAGATAATGCACACAAAGCTCCTGATAACAGTGCTTAGGGCACAGTAGTCATGGCAACCAATCAATGGTAGCTGTTTTTCCTCTATTCCAAGTGAAAGAAACCAGACACAAAAGGCCACATATTGTATGATTCCATTTATATGAAATGTCCAGAATGGGCAAATCCATAGAGACAGAAAGTAGATGAGTGGTTGCCAGGGGCCGGGGGGCGGGAGGCAGGGACAGATAGACAGTGCTAACTCAAACAGGCCTTCTTTTTGGGGTGATGAAAATGTTCTAAAATTATATAGTGGCGATGGTCATGCAACATAATGAATATACTAAAAATCACTAAATTTTACACTTTAAAAGGGTAAATTTTATGGTATATGAATTATAGCTTAATTAAAACTTTTTAGAAATAACTTTTCTGTTTCTCAGTATATGAATATGAATAGAACTGAGTATTTCTAAATACCTCATAGTATTTCTAACCTCACAGGGTTTTTATGAAGATTAAATGAGTTAATTTATTTGACATACTTAGACTAATGCCGATGTGCTATAAAAGCTCAATAAGTGTGACCTACAGGGGTACCTGGGTGGCTCAGTCCAGTAAGCATCTGCCTTTAGCTGAGGTCATGATGTCAGTAGGATTGAGCCTGGCATAGGCCTCCCTGCTCAGCGGGGAGCCTGCTTCTCCCTCTCCCTCTCCCTCTGCCCCTCCCCCTGCTTGTGCGCTCTCTCTCTCTCTCTCTCTCTCTCTGTCAAATAAATAAATAAAATATTTAAAAATAAACAAATAAAATAAAAAAATAAATGTCAGCTACAGTAATCATTACTGTTATTGTCATTATCATGCTCATCATAATTTTTTAAATTTATTTTTTATTTAAATTTTGTTAGTTAACATACAGTGCAATATAGGTTTCTAGAGTAGAATTTAGTGATTCATCACTTACATACAACACCCAAGGCTCATCACAATAAAAGGAGAGAGGGAAACAAGCCATAAGTGACTCTTATTATACAAACTGAGGCTTGTGGTAGGGAGGTGGGGGGGCATGGGCTAGATGGGTGATAGGGATTAAAGAGGGCACTTGTGATATTTATCATAATTTTTATCACAGGTAGCAGATTCTGGAAGTCAAAATCATTGGGGTTTGAATCAAGCAGACCTGGTTTAAAATCTGACTTCCCACTTATGAGCACATAAATTAATGGTTAATTGTGTCAGACTTTCTTTTTAATTATTTTTTAAATAATTTTTTTAAAGATTTTGTTTATTGGGACGCCTGGGTGGCTCAGTGGGTTAAGCCGCTGCCTTCGGCTCGGGTCATGATCCCAGCATCCTGGGATCGAGTCCCGCATTGGGCTCTCTGCTCGGCAGGGAGCCTGGTTCTCCCCTCCCCTCTTTGCCTGCCTCTCTGCCTACTTGTGTGATCTCTGTCAAATAAATAAATAAAATCTTAAAAAAAAAGATTTTGTTTATTTATTTGACAGAGACAGGGAGAGAAGAAACACAAGCAGGGGGAGTGGGGGAGAAGCAGGCTTCCTGCTGAGCAAGGAGCCCAATGCAGGGCTCCATCCCAGGACCCCAGGATCATGACCTCAGCTGAAGGCAGACACTTAACAACTGAGCCACCCAGGTGTCCCACCATTCAGACTTTATTGATTAAAATCCCAGCTCCACATATTTATCAGTTGTGTGGCTTCAGGCAATGTTTAACCCTTCTGTGATCAAGTTTCTTCATTTGTAAAAGGGGGGGTAATAACAGTTCATACCTAACGAGCTCCCACGAGAATTAAATGTGTCTACTAGGATGCTTTTGGCTTTAAGTTTCAGAAACCTGACTCAATTTACCCTAAACCAGATAGATGGGAAAGAAGAAAAGGAGAGAAAAGAGAAAAATAATACAGAAAACTTAATACGTAGGGAGGAGGTTATGCTTTTTTTAAGAAGATTTTATTTATTTATTTGACAGAGATCACAAGTAGGCAGAGAGGCAGACAGAGACAGAGAGAGAGGGGAAAGCAGGCTCCCTGCAGAGCAGAGAGCCCGATGTGGGGCTCGATCCCAGGACCCTGGGATCATGACCTGAGCCAAAGGCAGATGCTCAACAACTGAGCCACCCAGGTGCCCCAATATTTTAAACTTCATAAATATATGAATACGAATGCTGAGAGAAGAGGATCACCTGGACCAATTCTATGTCCCAATGATAAATTCACAAATATTTGTATTGCTTTTAACGTAGAGATTGGTATTTATCTAAAATTAGAAAGTCAAGGTTCTAACTGCTTCCTTTTTGGCCTGATTTGGCAAGGATCAGGTTAACAAATCAGGGTGAAAATGAGATGGGAATGTGAATATTCATTGACCTCCAACTTTTCAAAGCAAGAAGATCAAGGGTTTCTATCAAGCCTGGAGATTATTTCTCCTAAGATGCCAGAAGGAACATGTGCTAGTCCAGGCTCCAGTAAACACTGACTCACATGCCATTTTGAAGAGCCCATGAGATCTACATAATCATAGTAAGAGAGGAGCATTTCTTTGCATTCCCTTTGGCCACTGCCTGATTCCCATTTGGCCACCAGGAAGATGAAAATCCATGGCTGTCTATGAGCTCACAGCATTGGGTGTGGTGACTTCCACAGGAGTCTTTGCTGCTATAATTTTTATATCTCATTTTACCTCATGAAGACTGGTCTAGTGGGGATTTAAATTAGCCCAGCTTTCCTGTCTATCACACATTCAGTTCAAAACTTTGATAAATATTTCATAAAGATTTTATAATTCTCAGTGGCATGGTGAATAGCCTTTGGCCTTTACATCAAAGGACAGAAAAAAAATTTCTTCAGGCAGAAAAAATAATGGTTCTATTTCTATTCCTAGATTGGTTTTTATGCAGTCACCTGGAGTCATGATATCAGATGTTCTGCTAGCCAGGACAAATTGCCAGTAACTGCTTGCATGAGCAAGAGAAAGCACCACCTCTCATTCCCCATTCTCCCCCAGGGGATTATAGCTGCAAATCTACAGTTCTACTGGCTCTCATTTCTTTGTTCACTCATTCATTCGTTCATTCATTCCTTCCTTCCTTCCTTCCTAACCTAGTACAATCTGTCCAGTAAGAATGCACAAGTATTCCATCATGAAACAGAGAGAGAGGTTACCAGATTAAAGCATTCACCAAATGATGTTATTTCCCAAGCAACCTGAGCTTTTAGTCTGCCCTTCCCTTTCTCACATCACCAAATGGCCAGAAATTGATTCTCCCTACAGCATGTTGTGCAACTGGACCAGCCTAATGAGCTTTTATTTCCCCTGGGAATGGAGTCAACATACCCACAGTATCTTGGGGAAGTTGTTCCACTGCCTATAGTTTCCCCTCTACTATGGACTGAATCATGTCTCCCCCCTCCTCTGCCACACCCAAACTCATATATTGAAGCCCGAACCCCCAGTGTGACAGTATTTGGAGATAAGGCCTTCAAGGAGGTCATTAAGGTTAAATAAGGTCATAAGGGCGGGGCCCTGATCCAATAGGATTAATGCACTTCAAAGAAGAGACACTAATCCAAAATACAAGAAACAAGTGTTGTCAAGGATGTAGAGAAAAAGGAACTCTCATGCACTGTTGGTGGGAATGCAAACTGGAGCAGCCACTCTGCAAAACAGTATGGAGTTTCCTCAAAAAATTAAAAAATAGGGGTACCTGGGTGGCTCAGTGGGTTAAAGCCTCTGCCTTCAGCTCAGGTTGTGATCCCAGGGTCCTGGGATCGAGCCCCGAATCAGGCTCTCTGCTCAGCGGGGAGCCTGCTTCTTCCTCTCTCTGCCTGCCTCTCTGCCTACTTGTGATCCCTCTGTCAAATAAGTAAATAAAAAATCTTAAAATTAAAAAAATTAAAAATAGAATCACTATATGATCCAGTAATTCCACTACTGGTATTTACCCAACAAATAATAACCACTAATTTGAAAAAATATATGCACCCCTATGTTTACTGAAGCATTATTTACAATAGCCAAGTTATGGAAGCAGCCCAAGTGATCACTGATTGACGAGTGGATAATGAAGAAGTGGTACATATACCCAATGGGATATTATTCAGCCATAAAAGGAATGAAATCTTGCCATGTGCAACAACACGGATGGAGACAGACAGTATAATGTTAAGCAAAGTAAGTCAGTCAGAGAAAGAAAAATACCATATGATTTCACTTACATGTGGAATCTAAGAAACAATACAAACAACGGGGAAAAAAAGACAAACCAAAGAACAAACTCTTAACTGAAAACAAACTGATACTTACCCCAGGGAAGGTGGCAGGGGGTTGGGGGTGGGGGGTTAGGATGAGTGAAATAGGTGATGGGGATTAAGGAGTTCACTTATCTTGATGAGCACTGAGTAACATAGAACTGTTGAATCACTATATTGTACACCTTAAGTTAATATAACACTATATGTTAACTACACTGGATTGAAAATTTTAAAATCTGAAATTAAATTAAAAAAAAATAGAAGAGACACAAGAGAGCACACTACACTCTCCCTCTCTCTCCGCACTCACAAAGAAGACACCACATGAGCCCACAGCAAGAAGGTGGCTGTCTGCAAGCCAGGAAGAGAGGTCTCACCAGAAGCCAAAGCTGCAGACACCTTGATCTTGGACTTCTCAGTCTCCAGAAAACTGAGAAAAGAAAATACCACAGACTGGGTGGTATTTTGTGATGGCAACCCGAGCTGACTAATACACACCTCAGCTCCTTTCTGCCTATTTCCTTCTCTGTTAGTGCCCTCTTACTACATTGCAAATTCCTCTTTGCGGAATTTAGAGCCCTGAGGCAAAGGCACATTCCCAGCTCTCCTCAGCACCAATTTCCCTGAGCTACACACACAAAGTTCTTCAAACTTCACCTCATTCTCCCAATCATTCGTATGGCTCTTGTCCCTATTTTGTCCAACTTGGACAAATACATTACTTGTATGGCTGAAAATTTTCAAGTCTTTAAGTCATCTTGCATCAGCAACTGCAAGACATAAATACTCAAATGCTCACTGTATCCTCCAGTATGAATGCACATGTGTACACACACACACACACACACACACACACACACACACAACCCTGGATTGTCCTATATTTCATGGGCAAAGTTAAAATTTCAAAGGCATTCCAGTTTTCTTGATTCTATCCAGTAGGAATTCAACAAGAATCCTGAGCTCCTTCTCCCCCATCCTTATTCAAACATTTTAATTAGATTTTGAAAACTCATCCAGGGATTGGTGGAAGATGGCATTGGATAATATATTTGCTGCTTATTACCTAGCATGAACTTGTTCCACTAAAAGGTGTCGAATGGGAGCATGTCCAGGCTGAGTAGTGCTAGAGTCCTGTGTGAGAAAACAAGCTAGGTGTTCTGCAGTTGTCCTCTCCTGTACAGAGACCTGACTGGTAAATTCCTCTGAGAGGGATGGACTGAATCCAGTGTTATGTTAACATCAGATGGGATCATTCTGGGAAGTAGGCCCTCAAACTCTGCTAGGGAGAGGAGGTTGAATTCACTGTCAAAACTTGCACACATTCCACTCCCTCTTCCCTCTAAGGAAACTTCAGAGGTGACGGAGGAGGCACCAAAGTGGCTTCCAGCAAATGGGAGGGCTTGAATGTCCCCTGCATCTGTAGTATTATCTTTGGTGTGTTAGACACCCAAGAGCCGCCCAGCTCTTTCTGGTGATTTTAGCTGTGGGTCCTCATAGTCATAAATCATTTCTTGGGTCTACTGTGCATTTTATCACTTTTGGATGCTATGTATGTCAAAGGATTTTATTCCAGTGATGAGGAGTGGGGTAAGCAGCTGTCTACAGGACAGAAGTTGTGAAGGACTGGCCACCTCAGGTTCCCTCTGGCACACACACACACATACCCACAGCCCTGCAGGCAGAGACAGAAAGCTGCTCCTGCAAGCTAACAGGGCTTTGTTCTTAACAGCCATCCCCTTAAAGTATATGCACTTAGTATTAAAACTTTTCCTTTCCATTGGCTTCTGTGAGTCCTGAGGGATCAACATAAAGATCGCCTATCTATCTATCTATCTATCTAGGAAAGCTGGCAATGGATTTTTTTCTTCCATTTCCATGGATAGATGCAATGCATCAAAAGGAAAATAATGTTGACCCTATTTCATCAAAGGCAATTTCAAGACATTTTTGGTCAAAGAAGAAAATTATCAGCTCCTGCTTAGCACCATGGTAACTGGCAATTTGCGTTCCTGGGGAGATGTAATTACCACCGTTGCAATCATGCTTCAGGCCAGACCTTTCTGGGAGAACATTTATAGAGCTTGTGCGTTCATTCTGCCTCCATGTGAAGAGGTCTACAGGGGCCTCCCATGTAATGCATCACAGTTGCTAACCCCACCACGTGCAATCTGGGACTATCCTTGTGCAGGTGGCAGCTCTGCCCGGAGATGGGGAGAGAGACCAAATGGCTACTGGGAGGCTTCCTGCCTCTCCTGATGCCCTAAACGCACCCAGATGGGAAAGCACTAGCAAACATGCATGTTAGTTTCTCCGGACATATCCATTAATGAATAATTGTCCTTCCTTCAGGCAGTGTATTAGTTTCCTATGGCTGCTGTCACCAATTAACAAATTGTTATTTGGTGACTTGAAACAACAGAAATTTATTCTGGAGGCCAGAAGTCTGAAATCGGGGTGTCATCAGGGTCAAGCTCCCTCTGAAGTCTGTAGGGGAGAATCCTTCCTCGCCTCTTCCAGCTTCCTTGGATTGCAGCAACGTAACTCCTGTCTGTGCCTCCATGTTCGCGTGGCTTTTTCCTCTGTGTCTGTGTCTCAAACCTCCTTCTCCTTTCTTTCATAAGGGACATCAGTCATTGGATTTAGGGCTCTCCCTAAATCCAGGATGATCTCACTTTAATTTAATAAACTCTGCGAAGTCCCTGTTAGCCTTAAAGTTAAAACCACCAGTTATCTTACCAGCAAAGATAGGTTTATTCATGGGGTGCCTCGGTGGCTCAGTGGGTTAAAGCCTCTGCCTTCGGCTCAGGTCATGATCCCAGGGTTCTGGGATGGAGCCCCACATGGGGTTCTCTGCTCAGCAGGGAGCCTGCTTCCCCCTCTCTATCTCTGCCTGCCTCTCTGCCTACTTGTGATCTCTGTCAAATAAATAAATAAAATCTTCTTTTTAAAAAAGATGGATATAGGGATGCCTGGGTGGCTCAGTTGGTTAAGCGGCTGCCTTGGGCTCAGGTCATGATCCCAGCATCCTAGGATCGAGTCCCACATCGGGCTCCTTGCTCGGCAGGGAGCCTGCTTCTCCCTCTGCCTCTGCCTGCCTCTCTGCCTGCCTGTGCTCGCTCTCTCTCTCTCTCTAACAAATAAATAAATAAAATCTTAAAAAAAAAAGATGGGTTTATTCAGGAATAGCACAGACTTGCCATCTGCAACAAGCAGGCTACAGCAAAAACATAGGCAAGTCTGCAGAACAAAGTAGAGGAACACTCTTTCATAGAGAAAAGGGGGAACTTGGATAGGCTGTTATAAACAAAAATGTCACTGAAATGACCTGGGAGTTCAAAGTGTAGTGGCCTTTCACTGGCCAAGTTGTGACAGTCTCTCACTTGCTGGGCTGTTGCCAGGGGAGGAGGAGAGCCTATCTTCCTTCCAGGGAGTGACATGTAAGGTTCAAGTCTACCTCTCAGGTCTGCACTTGACAAGTAGTAGGACGTTAGAGCTCCCCCTGCTGACCTCCTGGATTCCATTCTTTTTTTTTTAAGATTTTATTTATTCATTTGACAGAGAAAGAGATCACAAGTAGGCAGAGAGAGAGGAAGGAAGCAGGCTCCCTGCTGAGCAGAAACCCTGATGTGGGGCTCGATGCCAGGACCCCGAGATCACGACCTGAACCGAAGGCAGAGGCTCAACCCACTGACCCACCCAGGCGCCCCCCAGACTCCATTCTAAACAAGATTTCCTTTTATTAATTTTCACATCCTAGGTCCACATAAGTTCACCCTCACAGGTACTTGGCGGGGATGGGGGGGCTAGATCCTGGATATATCTTTTCAAGGGACACAATTCAACCCAGTACAGGCAGCATATACAAGATTTCTTACGGCATGCTGATTCATTACAAATTGCAGCCATCCCAAGAGCACTTCCTTTTTCTTTTTTTATGCCTCAGGGACTCGCACCGAAGATAGAAACTGCAATGAAAACATGGGCCAAGCTCAGAGGTTTTAACTTAGAAGCAGCTGGCAAGGAGAAATTACCAGGCTCAGCAATCCGAGCACTATGCTGGCCTGGAAACTCAACACTTGCTTCCATTCAATCCTATAAAATAAGGATTGCTGTGGCCAGACTGTAGATAAGGATACTGAGACTCAAAATAACCCAACCAGGGTCTACCAGCTGTCTGTGGACAGGCTCAGGTCAGACACTGGGTCTGTCTGCCCCATTCAGCCTCACATACAGTGAAGCCTCAGAGCCAATACCATGGACAGCAGAGGGGAAGAACAGAGTCATTACTCAGATAAACAGTTGGCTTTAGGTAGAGACAGAATAGATGTGGCAGCACTGGAAGAACTCTGGGGAGAACCCAGAACATTCCCTCTCTGAGCTGCCTACCAGCTTGTTAATGCCTGCTTTTCCCTATAGGGAACCATACCTTCTGGTTACTAAATACAGATAAGGATTTAAGGGAAAATCTCCTAGAGAATGGTAGCACCTGCTCTGAAATACACTGAAAGTAGGCTAGATCCTCTTCAGAAGCAAATTTGATCAGAAGAAGGAAAACTAGAAGAGAGCAAGAGCTGACTGTGGGTACCCTTGAAGAAGGGGTTCGGGGAAACTCTAAAAGCAGAGATCACCAAGTCCACTTTGCCTGGAGCCCCTGATTGTGCTGTCTGATCAATTCTTTGCAGGTGTCTAGCAGCTGGGTGACTCTGGGTCAGTCAGGTGCCTCTCCTTGCCTCAAGATTCCCATCTATAAAGTGGGGATGACAGCGCCTGGGTGGCTTAGTACATTAAGTGTCTGCCTTCAGCTCAGGTCAGGATCCTGGGGTCCTGGGATGGAGCCCTGTGTAGGGCTCCCTCCTCCACTGGGAGTCTACTTCTTCCTCTCCCTCTGCCCCTCCTTCTGCTTGTGCTCTCTGTCTCTCTCTCTCTTTCTCTCTCGCTCTCTCTCAAATAAATAAATAAATAAATAAATAAATAAATAAAATCTTTTAAAAATAAAATAAAAGCAGGGATGAACATTTCTGCATTATCAAGGATCTAAAATGGCTTCCTTGGAATTGCAATGATGCTGGCTTAGGCAATGTTTTGCACACAAATACAAGCCATTCAAAAAGCCATCAAAAAGATGGCAGAAGAAGAGCACAATTTTTTTTTTACAACCAAAACATTTTATTTTCTATTTTATTTTACTGAGATAAAATTCACATAACATAAAATTCGCTATTTTAAAGTACACAATTTGGCGGCTTTGGGTACATTTACTACGCTGTGCAGCCATTGCTACTATCTAATTCTAAAACATTTCCATCAGAGAAGGGAACATTTAGGGGGACAAAAAAGAATCTGTAAGTATTTCATTTATGTAGAAAATAGGTGAGCAAGCTGTATAGAGAAGGCAACATCAATTCCAGGAAATAAGACAACATATTCTTGAGGCAGAGCTAAGAAATCAGAACACAGTTAAAGCCCCAGCACAATAATGTCTGAGACAATATTAATAAGCCACTCCCACTCCCTGACAAGAGAATAACTACACTTGGAACAGCAAGAAGAAACCTAACAGAACCAGGCAAAAGCAGACAGACCAAAAATAAAGCAAGAGGGATTAAAGTCAGATATGTGGAAGAACTTCCTGCCCATCATAGGGATAAAACGTTGATTGAGGGGAGGTGTGGAACCCATTGCCCTGAGATATTCAGAAACGTGATACATATTTCTATTTGTTTTCCTAATTGCACACTATAATGAGTTTTCTCTTCCTCAAAATCTTTTAAGAGCAAAAATATCCTTTAATATATATATATTGACCCCCCAAAATATGTACATTAACCCATAAAAGTTTTAAACTGTTTTTGCATAATAATGACTGGTATTATCTTCCTGGTGTGGAGTAATAATTTTAATTATTATTTTATAGAAACATTTACTAATATTTATAGAACATTTTTTAGGTAACACATGCTTTTCACATATGAAAGCTCATAACCACCTGTAAGGTAATGAGACTGAGATGCAGTGTGTTCAAGCGGTCTATCTCTGTCATGTGGCTAATCAATGGCATGACAGAGATTCAAGGCAAATGTGGCTGATTTCAAAGCCCAGGCTCTTTGCACTACACTAAACCGGTAGGTCAAGGTTTCCCTTTGCAGGTTACGTCCTTCAAGCATTCTGTAAGCTCCTGGAAGCCAGAGCTCTGCATTTGACTTCTGTCTTTCCAATATCAGCCCCTCCTCCACATCTAATCATCCAGCCAATCTGGTTGACTCTTCTGCCTCCTAAACACGGGTTTGAGCTGTGCGGGTTCAATAAATACAGTACAGTGCTGTAAAGGTATTTTTCTCCTCCTTATGATTTTCTTAACATTTTCCTTTCTCTAGCTTGCTTTATCGTAAGACTATAGTAAGACATGTAACATACAAAAATGCATTGGTCGACTGTTTATGTTGCTGATAAGGCATCCAGTCAACACTGGAACTACACTAATACCCATGAGTAGGTAAGTTTGGGGGGAGTAAAAAGTTGTATATAAATTTTCAACTGCTGGAGGGTGGAGATTGCCACTCCTAAACCCTGTGTTGTTTAAGGGTCACCTGCATACATTGAAGATGTTCTCTTCTCTCCACCTTTGACTTCACTACCTTCCAGCCAGCTACCACCATCCTTCACAGGAGAAATAAAGACCACCAACTTTATTTCTCCACCTCTAGGTTTGCCTTCCCATGGTCAACTTTCCATGCTGAAACTAAAGACAGCTTTCTAAAAGGCAAATATGATAAGATCCACTCTTCCCTACAACTTTTCAATGGCTCTGCTTTGCATCTATACTTGTAATGCTTTTTCAGGCCTGTGCACTGCTGTTCCCTCCACCTGGAATGGCAATGACCACCTTCTTTACCAAGCTAAGCCCTATATCTTGTATCCAGTCCTCCAGAGTTCAGCTTAGATGCCACCTTCTCACCCTCCTCGATTGCCCAAGGCTACATTTGGGATTCCTTCTCTATAATAGTACCCCATGTGGTCACACTGTGTCACACACATGGCTATTGATTAATTTTCTCTGTGACATGACTAAAAGTAAAAGCTGTTCGAAGGAAGTGACCACAAACTCTTCATAAATGACTCCTCAGCAGATACTCATAAGTCATATGTTATTTCTATGAATGGAAAAATGTATGGTAAGGGCTTGGACTCAGAATCAGAACTTAATAAATGCTCACTAGCCAAATGAATACACTGGTGAGACTGTGTAGGACATGCTCCATATTAATTGAGGATTTTCTTCTCTCTAGGCACTTAAACCTCACTTCAGACAGCAGAGCAGAAGTTCCCAAAAATAAACAATGGGAATGTTATTCCTTTGCAAGCAGGAATGTTCCATCACCACCAGGTAATTTTTCCTGTTGTTTGTGTGTCCAAAGCTGTTTTTCGTGAACAATTCAGGCTTTTGATCAGTCACCATTAACAAACTTGCTAACTCCATGTGACAATAGATTAATTTGGCCTTAAGGTCATGAACACAGAGTGAGGGGTATCAGTACATAATGTCACTTTAATGACATCACAGCACAAAGATTAGGGTGATAATTTAATTTGTTTTCTCTGGAAGGTCAGTTCTCCCAAAGGAAAAAAAAAAATATCTCCCTTAGGGTTTCAGTGCCTTTCCAGGCATCTTCCCCTTCTGTTTGGCTTTTTCCTGGCTCTTCTTGATCCATGGGGAAGTGAACATTTATATTTTTTTTTATTTGTTAGAGAGAGAGAGAGAGCACAGGCAGAGGCAGAGGGAGAAGCAGGCTCCCCGCCGAGCAAGGAGCCCGATGTGGGACCCGATCCCAGGACGCTGGGATCATGACCTGAGCCGAAGGCAGCCGCTTAACCAACTGAGCCACCCAGGCGTCCCTGAACATTTTT
>RCUC01015809.1:0-26261 GCA_003697995.1 Taxidea taxus jeffersonii
ACACACACACACACACACACACACACACACAGAGCAAGTGACTCAAGAAAACAAGGCCATAGGTGCAGTATCTTTTTTTTTTTTTAATCTAGTCTCCAAAGTCAGCACTGTCATTTCTGCAGTATTTTCTTGGTCACACAGCCAGCAGTGATTCAGTATGAAGAGGTAGATAGCAGGAAATGGTGATCATTGGGAGCCATCTTGGAAGCTGTCTACCACAAGATGTCAGTCAATCATTGGACTAGGGAAGAGTCAAAAGTACTTCTTAAAATGATTGTCAGGCAGCTATCATTTATCGAGCAAGAATGCCTGGATTGGTGTACATCCTGTCATTTCTTCCTGTCTCTTGATTTTTAGTGCTCTGTATTAAACAGTGCAGTTCATTTAATGAGTATTTATTGAAGTTCCTAGTGTGTTTCTAGTGGTGTGTGGAAGTCACAGAAGTATATTAGCCATAGGCTAACACAGGGTCTCCAGAAATTCAGGAGCAATTCCACAAGTAAGCCAAGAATTCAGATTAATAATGTGATGTGTGATAGAGACTTTAGATGCTCTACAAATTAGAAAGAGGAGAAAACAGTGAATCATAATTGTTCTGGAAGGCCAAAGGAACTAGAAGGAAAGGGAACACATGCTAAGCTATAATTCTGTGCTAGATAGGGACTGGGCAGAGCATTTTACGTGTAAGATGGGTGGTAGAGCTTCCATTTCACTTGTGAGGAAATTGAGTTTCAAAGAGGTTAAATTGCATGCCCAAGGCAACACAATTAATAAATGAACTTGAAAGCATGTGTATTTTTTTTTTCAATCTCTTCCTCTGCCGTTGAAAGCAGAAATTATTGGCCTTTCTCAGGGGTCCATTAGTTGTACCTGGTGGTACTTATGGTAAGTAAACTGGGGTCAAGTTTTTTTTGGTTTTTTTTAAGATTTTTATTTATTTTTATTTGACAGACAGAGATCACAAGTAGGCAGAGAGGCAGGCGGGGGGGGGGGGCAGGCTCCCCGCTGAGCAGAGAGCCCGATGCGGGGCTCGATCCCAGGACCATGGGACCATGACCCGAGCCGAAGGCAGAGGTATCAACCAACTGAGCCACCCAGGCGCCCCTGGGGTCAAGTTTTGAATACTTTCTACTTTGTTCAAACAGGGCTTCCCATCCTATGCTCTAAGGTAGCAGAATTGACTATGGGAGAAATCAAGTCCGATTTTCTAATTGTTGAAAGCTTTGAACTTTAAGCTAAGTTGTATCTCACTGATAGCAGTATAAATTCTTTTTGATTGAGGCAATTTTTGAATTCCTTAACTGAAATATAAGGAATTTTCTAATTTATATTTTTCTAAGAACTACTACAACTGGTTGAAAAGCATAAATGTCAGAGCATACAAAATTGACCAAAATACAACTTGTCTGGTGGAAATTTCAAGGATTACAAGTGCTGTGTACACGTGGCCCCTTGGACTTTTCTCACGCAGGTCACCGGTCCTTCTCTTTGGTTTCTCATTCATCTTTCCCATCCACATTCTCTGCAAGGTTCTGCTTCTGTTATCCAAGTGCAAATGTTCTTGTCCAACACTTCTAATTCCTTCTTACATCATCTGCCAAATACTGATCCCCTGGGTGTTCTGCTCAGACCCTTGTGATTTACTTCTCAAGGTGTTAGAGTAGTTCCCCCAGAATACAGGCCATGCCTTGCGTTAAGTTTCCTGCTTTCGAGATACGTGTGTGTCTGTGTCTGTGTCTCGAGCGAATGTTTCACTCTGGCCCCAGAACCCATTTGGAGTTGTTCAGTAAGAATGGTTCAGAGGGCAGACAGGTGATAATTTCTTTTGACAGTCTGTGGTGAGCTGTATACAGCAAGGGTACACTAGACTTTTCCTGACTCACAGGGATTATAGGGGTCAGAAGTATGGTCCCTCATACCTTTCCATCAGAGCCAGAATGCAAAGGACACCTAAGACACATCACTCATACCTGAACCTCATTGCTCCAGCTACACAATTATTTTAGGCTGGTGTCTAAACTAGCTGCAGTCCGCCTTTTTGAATACTCTCCCTGACCAGTCCACAGTCCGGGGCATCGGGAGGCCGGTGTGCAGGCAGAGCAGATAGGCCTCACACAGTCTGTGTTAGAACAGCACATTCAAAAGATAAGTGGTTCTCCAAAAAGGGGGGGGTCAGTGGAAGCCTTTTATCCAGTTCAGTGCACACCCGAGACAGTGGTTACCTTGAGGAGTGAAACACAGACCTTTGACTCAAAGCTGTGGTTTGTTCAAGGCTCGCTGAGTCCCCTGCTCCCTTCAGGATGTGGTGTCTAGCCACAGCCCCGTCCCCACGGCGCCGCTCGCAGGCCCTTGCTGCTGCTCGAGCAGCTGTACTTCAGGCCTACCACCCTTAATCAGGGTTTCAAGAACTTCTACTTGGAAGAGCTGATTTCTCAGCATATCGTGGGAGTATCTCCCTCAAGAACTATTTTTAAAACAGCAGAAATTGTAGTCCAGAGTTTGAAAGTTTACCATCGTGCAGAAAACTGATTAGCTCTGTAAGGAAGGTCCACTAACAAAACGTAGAGGGACCTACTAAACAAAGTTTCATTATGCTTCGCCTTTGGCTTTGTCTCTTCATATAGGTTTGTGTGCACCGGATAGACATGGTCTTCTAGAATCGCATACCACAAAAACACTGTAGCAGTCTCGGTGGTGGCCGTAAGAACTGGAATACCCTCTGAGGCGGCAGAGGGAAGCAGATGGGAAATAGGTTTGGGGAAGGGAAGAAACTTCGGCATTGGATTAGATGAGGCAAAAATCTTTTTGAGGACAATCAGATTTTGAATTTCAACATCTTTGAGTCAGTTAAGTTTAATTCATATCCTGCTTCAGAACCTACCATTTTCTTTTTAAAGGTTCTTTGAAGGGCGCCTGGGTGGCTCAGTCGGTTAAGCATCTGACTTTGGCTCAGGTCACGATCTGGGGGTCTTGGGGTCGAGCCCCACATTGGGCTCCCTGCTCAGTGAAGAGTCTGCTTCTCCCTCTGCCCCTCTCCCTGCTCTCTCTTTTTTTCTCTCTCTCTCAAACCTTTAAAAAAAAAAAAAGGTTCTTTGAAAAGCCAAAAGTAGAAAAATTTCTGAAAATGAAACCTTTGATGATAGAATTCTAAAAATAATTTAGGCCATCATATTGCCCCAGGTACAAGATACATCCCTACACCTCTGCCCTGGGAAACAGCACATTAGACTGCAGTGAGATTTGGAGAACCAAAATGACATCCTATATCAGTTCCCTGGAACTCGCACCACTGTCCCTTTCTTCCCAAGACCAAGGTTTCCTGGACAGTTTATTACCAATCATTTCTTTTGGATATCTAGATACTGTTGTGCTGAGGTTAAGTCCCCTGCTCCATGTCGTTTCCTGTCCTTATTCAAGGGACAAAACAGGTATGTGAAGGGAAGGTGGGGGGCAGTTAGGTACCTGTCTTATTGCCTGTATCTGAATGTCTGGGTTCATTTTCTCTTAAGAGCCCCAAATACTGAAGTAACAAGCTTTCCTGAGAACCACTATTAGGAAACTTATAAATGGCAGCTACTAAAGTGCTTCCTATATATATATTCGATCAGTTTTTAAACCATCTCTGAGCTAAATGCCATCCTAACTACCAGTTTGTAGATGAGATTTAGGCCCACAGAAGAGAAATAACTCGCCAATGCTAGTAGAACTGCCATAGTGTAGGGCTTAGAACTGGACCCAGGCAGTGTGCCTTCAGAGCCCATATTCTTAGCTGCCACCAGAGTCTGGTTGATGGTGTTGGGTAAGGTGACCAAGTATCCCCAGTGACCAAAAACATATCTCACTTATATACCTGCCTGCAGTTTTCAGTCTGGAAGTTTATTAACTCCTGCCAACTCCCCATTGTAGAGGTGCCTTTTTCCGTCTGTAACTGGTAAGTAATCAGAGGGTCCTATTTTGAGACTACGTATTGTTTCCCTTTCAGTCCATTGATTTTAGCAATCACGGATGATCCTCGCGTAAATCAGTTCTTGCTCTGATGGACGCAGATATGTTAGATTTGAAGTGGTCACTTGAAGGCATCACTCTAAACAAGTCTTGGCGTTGAGATAATTCTCAAATAGTGCCATCTGTGGCATAGCTTCTACTATTACCAGATTTTCTCTTCTTCCCTGTCCTCCATCAAAAATCAGCCTAAAGCATGCTGTTTTAATAAACCACCAAGTAAAGCATTGAGGCCAGGAAACCTAAGTCCTATGGAGTGACGTACCTTCGGAAATAGCTGGTAGAGAAAATTGGAGAAGAGAAAAACCGCAGTCTGATGTTCGCTGCAGTCTGCAGCTTGTTCCTTTGGCAGCGCTGTGGCCAGCAGAGGGCAGTGTATTACCAGCCCTGGGTAAACCTCTCGCAATGCTGAAGCAGAAGCTGCCAGCGTTGCTCTGTTTTCCAGCCAGAAACTTAAAACCATTTAAAAGTTGTGTTTTTTCTTAAAGTTGTAACAGAATGATAAACGTCATTGTTTAACTAGCTGAAAAACACTTTAAACGTGAGAGAGTAACAGTAATTGTGTGGACGAGGATTCCTTTCACGATTTCACCCCGATTTCCTTAACAATTTCATCCTGAAGATGAAAAGCCAGTACCAGTCATCTGCCTTTAACAGGATATGTCCTTTGGGGACTTGTTTGTTTTGTACCAGTGATTATCACAAGAGTTGCCTTTGTAAAACACAACTATAATCACCTGAGCAGTAAAAAAGAAAATCTGACATTTTAGTATGTGAAAGTTATAGTCATATCTTCTAGTTTTATTTAGCTTTTTTCCTAATCACAGCAATTCAAGGACATAGTTTTAAAAGTCAAAGAATACTGAAAGGCTTGTAGTGAAAACTTGTCTATTAATAAATGTGATTTAAAGCCTGTTTCAACTAATGAAGACAGTATAGTCCCTGTTCTGTCCCCTATAGTCCTTCCTCAGACTCCAGAGATCCTTTCATTTACGAAACCCCCTAACCTGTTGCCTCATTATTCCCTTCTCTCCATCAGTGGGGAGCATATGCTTGTTATCTCGGAGAACACATGGTTGGTTTAAATCTTTAAGAACCCTGGGGCACCTGGGTGGCTCAGTGGGTTAAAGCCTCTGCCTTCGGCTCAGGTCATGATCCCAGGGTCCTGGGATCGAGCCCCACATTGGGCTCTCTGCTCAGCAGGGAGCCTGCTTCCCCCTCTCTCTCTGCCTGCCTCCCTGCCTACTTGTGATCTCTGTCAAATAAATAAAAATTTAATAACCCTGCCATTCCCCACCCTACGGTGGTTTGGAAAATCGGTGTCTCTTTCTCTCTTCCTCTCACACACAGCTTTCAAGTAAAAGAATTCAAGGCATTTTCTCTCTTGTTACTGAAATTGCTCACTATGTATTCATTGTTGCTTTTTTGGAAATAGTACGCATACTTTTTGTTTATATTTTATATGCATCATTTATCTCTTGCCACCCCCAGACTTGGTGGCTTAGGACAACTCTCAATTCTGCAATTTGTTCTGGGCTCAGCTGGGCAGTTCTTCTGTCAGTCTTACCTGGGGTCATCTCTGCAGCTATGTAGCTTCTTAGTCATCTGGCAGCATAGATGAGACTGGGTGGTCCAAGATAGCCTCACTCTTGTGTCTGGAGCCCCAGCTGGGATGGTTATGCAGGCCGAGCATCTGTTTCCATGTGATCTTTCTATTGGGTTTATTTATAATGTGATGGTCTCGGCTTCCGAGAAGGCAAAACTGGAAGCTGCAATGCCTCTGAAGATTTTGCTCAGATGGCCTGCAATGTCCACCACCTTTTATTGGTCAGAGCAAGTCACATATCTGCCCAGATTCAAGAGGTGGGCAAAAGACTCCACCTCTGAATGGGAGGAGCTGTGGAGAATTTTATTCTACCACATTTTTTAATGTGCTTACAGTGGTAACATTTTAACTAATTTTTTATATCTTTCCCTGGAAGTGCCTTTGCATTGGCTCTTTCCTTGGGGATTAATATAGTATGTGTACCTCGGAGTTCATGGCTTCTTGGGCAATATTTCAAAAAGAAAAGTTGAGTTTACTTTGTGAAGAGCTGCTCGCTCTGTCCCACTTGGATCTTGGAGCTGTCGTTTTGTTTTGATTATTTCTTATATTACAAAGTGCATCAAAAGTATCGTGAATCCGGGCACCTGGGTGGCTCAGTTGGTTAAGCAACTGCCTTCCGCTCCGGCCATGATCCCGGAGTGCCAGGATCAAGTCTCACATCAGGCTCCCAGCTCCAAGGGGAGTCTGCTTCTCCCTCTGACCTTCTCTCTCTCAAATAAATAAATAAAATCTTTTAAAAAAAAAAGTATCTGTTTCCAGAATGGATTCTAGCTTTTTAGTAAAACTAGAAGAAAAGTATGTTTCTGTTAGTGTGACCCTGAAAGCTGGATAAATTCATTGACCTCTCTAATACTGAAGCTTAGAAGGATGTGGAATGACAATTAGTCTAGCTCACCCCTGTGGTAGCTCCCCCCACCACCACCAGCATGCAGGTTTGTACTCACTACTCAAGATTTCTTTATTTGCAGGATCATAAATGGAAACTATCAGAGCATGAGACCCACATTCACTTACTTAGCTGATTCCTCACACTAGTTGCCACATTTATTTGGACCTCTGCAATCGTCCCCAACACGAGCTGACCTGTGTGTTCCAGTGTTTTTCAAGACAACTGGCCACAAAGGGGAACTGAATATGAACATGCATGCAAACCTCATCAGTTCCCTTTGCAACCAGCTGAAAGTTGTTTTTAATATAGAGGAAACAGTGTTTTTCTTGTGAGTACAAACAATTTACAGCATTTCTGCTTCTGACAGATCAGGGGACACACAAGAGAACACTGCACTAAATTGTGAGAAAGGCATTTTAAAGAGAAAGTAGGAAAACAGCAAAAGTTGAATTGAGGAAGAGAAAGAGGTGCTGCTGTGTACAGGAAAGGAACAAAGCAGAGGTGGAGGACTGGGTACTAGAAAGACTTAGTAAATAATAGAACATGAGAAGAGGCAGGAACTGTAGAAAGGAAATGTCTGTAACAGGAAAGGGCCTGTAGCAGCATTTCCAGTGGTATTAATGGAAGGCATTAAAATCTCTTGGCCCAGAAGTTTGCCATTGGATAAAATCTGAAAATATAACCCATTAGAGTGATTACCATTCCCACCTGAGTTCATGCTACTGAGCCAGGTTTAGTGCCTTGTCACCATTTCAGAATGCAGTGTGGTGACCCATTTAGCCGCTCTGATTACTGAGCAAGACCAAGGGTCTATAAGAAAGCACAGAGACCTAACCACCTAACATGAATGTCACAAAGCTCCTAAAATCCATCAGCTTATTTTAGATCTAGTTTAAGCAATCTGGCTAGCAATAAAAATGCCTACTACGTGCTGAGCAAGAGACACAGGTCAAATTCACTACAAAAGAGAATTGAAGGAAACTGCTTGGGGACTGCTGACCACCCATCAAGCAGCAGCCCCCATACGTGCACCTGAGTTGCCCTGAGGGCATTACCATATTAGCATATGAGGGCACAACTGGACTGCAGGTGGCCCCTACTTGCCAGCCACTGACGCAGTGAATGTTCTGCAAGACCCAAAATTTCTATTAACGGGATCTAAAGAACATCTCATCCAAAGTTTATTAAATGCCAAAAATACTTTGCTACCTTCCCAGCCTGCTGGGGATCCATACTATATTGAAATGCTTCGATTAACAGGTAAGTCACCAGCTCTCTATTTCATTTGAGATCTGTAATTATTAGAAACCCTCTCTCATGATCTGGTGAGACATGCCTCTTGCAACTCCCATCCTTCACCCATCCTTTCAGCTTGCTCTCTGGAACTACACACACACGTTTTTGCTGTAATATCTTCCCTTTAGTCTTCTGCTGTAAGGCTACATAATCTCATTCTCCCAACTCTTTTTCTGGTATCCTGCAAGGTGCCCTCACTGTCCTCTTCTGCTTGTTCAACTTCCAGAGCATGGTTCTGTTGAGCCCATGATCGGTCTGTTACCACTCTTGTCCAGGGCAGCGCTGTTATTCATGAAAGCTGAAGTTGAATTACCCTTTGTGAGTTACTCCCCACCTCCCTCCCACCTCGCTTGCTTCCAGACCAGCTTCCACTGCCTCTCTTCCTAGTTCCAATGTTTACCTTCAGCTTCTGGCCATTCCATTTTGACATTTGAGTATTTGGATAACATATATTGAATGTTTCTTCCTGGTCAGTTATATTTACTAGCTCATTTAGTCCTCATAACAACACTATGTGTTAGGTACTCCTTGTTTTCTCAGTAGAAGGAAGAGAGCTTGTCCAAGGCTATATAGTAAGTGGTAGGGCCAGACATTGAAGTCGGGCAGTCTCGCTACAAGAGCTGCCCTTCTGACCTGGCTGGTATGCTGACTCTCAGTTCTGTTATTTAATAATGTTTACTGTCATTGGGCCAAGAAGACATTGGATCCAGCCCACCATGATCCCCGCTATGGCCTAACTGTGATGGGAGGGGGATCCTGTTCCAATGCTCAAGACTCTTCTCCTGGCCCAGGAGACTTTCTGTGCTTTCAAGTCATCTGCACATCTGTTCTCAGGTGTTTGAATTTTGTAGTTTAGAAAACATTTCTGTGTTCTCAGGGAATGTCTCATCTGGACTCCATTTATGAAATGCCAAGCTAATCATAATTCTCTCTGCAAATTCTTTAGCATGGTCTTTGAGAGCTGTGTATCAGAAGGCCTGGGTTTATCTAGATTTTTTCCTAGAAAGTTTCTTTAAAGCAAAAGAGAAAACATCTTACTTTGTTTGTGGTGTCTGGCAAAAGAAACCATAAGGAAAGGGGAAAGCAAGGCCCACACTGATAGAAGTGATTAACAACCCATATAAACAACAAAAGATTAGTATCCTGAATATGTGCTATTTCAACAGTTTGAAAGAAATGAGTAAAGAAGCAGCAACTAATTAAAGGGGGAAGGGTGGGGAGAGAGGTCCCGATACAAACAGCCCATTTACCCAAGAAGAAACCTGAATGGGGCGGGGGACAAAACATGAGCCAATGCTCCATTTCAGTTGTAATCAGGGAAGCACAGATTAAAACCACAGGGAGATGCCATTCACACCTACTAGATGGGCAAAAGTTAGTAAAAATGACAAAAACAAGTATTGGGAAACAACTCATGTCTCACTAGACTCATGTCTCAAGTCCTGTCTCTCACTAGTTGGGAGAAGTATATACATTGATAAAATCACTTTGGAGAGCAATTTGTCACAACAGAGATCAGTTGCGAATGTGCATACCCTTATGAGCAAGCATTTCTACTTCTAGGTGTCAACCATGGAGAAATTTCACGCATGTGCCCAGGGCATACAGGAGACCATGGTTTCTAATAGTGAAAAAGTGGAAACCACCTAAGGACCTACTGTCAGGTGAAATGGAGAATTGAGCTATCGTTTGTTCCCACAGTGAAACCCTGTGTATCAGTGCAGTGAGTGAGGAGACCTACATATATCAGCACAAACAGAAATTGAGTAGAAAAGTTACAAAAGGGTGCAGTAGTAAGATATTCTTTGTGTCCATTTTAAAAAACAAAAACTAATGCCCATCGTTATATATACCTGTGTTATAAAAGAAGAAAAATGCACATC
The DNA here is from genome assembly GCA_003697995.1 of Taxidea taxus jeffersonii. Lineage (NCBI taxonomy): Eukaryota > Metazoa > Chordata > Mammalia > Carnivora > Mustelidae > Taxidea > Taxidea taxus. Next base: position 9,677 of record RCUC01015809.1, read on the forward strand.
AGAATGACACTACTAACTTCAGAAAAGAGGATACCTCAGGATGAGCTTTAGTGAAGCTAGCTTTAGGGATTATGTCTGGGTACATGAGAACAGTGAAGCAAATAGGGCCAAATGTTCACATCTGTTCAGTTTGGGTGATGGGTGCTTGCTGCTGGCTGTGTTGTGTCTTCCCCCTTTTTTGGATGTTTGAAATGTTTTATAACTAAAAAAAGATGATACGTGGAATGAGCCCACCAAAATAGAACTGTGTAAAAGTTGACTGTGGACCCTGCAGTAACTGTATGACTTCCTAAAGCAAAAAGAGATTCTCTGCCTCATCCACACCTGTGCTCAAACAATAATTAGCAACTTCTTCCCGATCTCATCTCGGGATGGTTCTTGATGCCTTATTTGGCTAGAAGCAAAATTAAGAAGGGCGAGGTGCTCTAAACCTTTATCCCCCCCCTCTTCTGCGTGTAGGCTCTTGTACTAGATTACTGTATTTCAGGCAGAGCTTTCCCGGAGTGGGCAAATGTGCCACAGCTAGGGAGCCAGCCTTTAAGATGTTGGCTTTTTGACTGCATACAATTCGGATGAGTGGTAAACAGAATTGTTTGTCCCAAATACATATTATTACCAATTTGGGGTTTTGGGTTGTTTTTTTTTTTTTCTTAAGACTTCTCAGTAGTTAACCATGGGCTTGGGCAGACGGAAATGAAAACAAAAAGCAGTGTCTTAGCAGAGACAGTTGTCTGTGGAGTCAAAGCCTACTAACTCACATCCCCTCCTGTGATAAAGGCAGTTTTCCTGACAACGCTGCAGGGTAGTTTAAGTGATGATCATGTGTGTCCAGCGCCTTGCAGCTTAAAATATCACACAAATATCTCTGACTTTGCTTCTCATTTTCTTGCATGTGAACTTGAAAGGGGGGAAATAAGAGGCATAGCAGAAGTTTAGGACAAACCTAGCACTTCCTTTCCAGCTCTGAGTCTGTTACCATCCCCCAGCCAGCCCTGGTGTCTGTCTGCAAACCAGACTGAACCGACACACTGCCGCAGCCGCATATCGATGTGTGTGCTCACCGCGTCGCTGTGAAAAAAGAATTGGCCTCAGCCAAAGTGAGAGCATGCCTTAGTTTCCGTCTCAGCTGACACAATTCCGATTACATTCTGGGTTTCGAATACTTTCCTCTGATGAAAAAAATAGAAGTTTCTTGGCAGGTTATGGCATCTGTTGGTGCCTCCTCATAGATGGTGGCTCTCCTCATAGATGTCACAGCTGTTGTGAACATTTTTGCCACTCTGAGCTTTTGCGTTTGTGTGTGGTTTTTGACCCCAAAAATGAGCTATGCATTCTCCCTATAGTTATTTCTGTTGTTTGATTAATAGGAAATTCTTTCCCAGTCACTTATTTTTAAATCTTTTCATGGTTCCATTATTTACATGCAACAATCTATATATAATCTTTATAATGTTTTGTGTGTGACGTGAGGGAAGGCTATAAACTGACTTTTTGATTAATAAGCACGGCACTTTTTTTTTTTTACTTTATTTAAGCTTTATTTAAACATATGATGTAACCCCACCACCCTCACACTTTTTATTAATCCATCCCTTCCTTCCCCTAGGCTTTTTGTGCTGTCTCCCTTTATTTGCAGTGGTTCTTTCTGAGGGAGGAAAGTGTGTCACAGTCACTCAAGAAACTTTTCAGAAATCCACTTAACCCCACTTTGTAAGATTCTAGCACATCTTGAGCAACAGAATCTTAGGTTTCCCTCTGATCATTCCTGCCCCTACTCTTAAGAGGCATTAATTACATTATATAATCTTCTCCTGTATCATTGAGGGTCTGCTTAGAGATGTGTATTCTGTTCCAGTGATAAACTTATCCTTGTATCTGGTGCACAGAGTTCTCCTTATTGAAAGATAAGAATATATTTTAATACCTGGTAAAATAAGTCTCCATTCCTATTTCAAAAACCTAGGGCATCTGGGTGGCTCAGTTGGTTAAATTTCTGCCTTCACCTCAGGTCATGATCTCGGGGTCCTGGGCCCACATCCAGCTCCCTGCTCAGTGGGGAGCCTGCTTCTCCCAGTCCCTCTGCCCCTCATCCTCGCTGATGTGTGTTCTCTCTCTCTCTCTCTCTCACACACACACACACACACACAAATAAATAAATAAAATCTTTTTTAAAAAAATTAAAAATAGCCTGTTAATATGTTTCTGCAAAGTCCAGGTTTCCTGTTGGGAAAACTCTGTTTCATGCTGTTTTCTCTTATGGGTGACTTTTAGTAAGGCTTTGCTTCAAAGAGTTGTAATTTTATTAGTTCTACTTTTATACTGGCAGGACTGAAGAATCCATTTTAAAAAGAAGTTGAAAATAAAACCTTCTGGACTTGAACAAAATTTCCTTTTTCTAGTGACCTGATCTTAGAAAGTTAACCATCATCAAACCCAGCTCTGCTCCAAATACTTTCCCAAAATGAACAGCGGTACTCAGCATTGGGTATCAGTCTGGCAGCCAGGCAGTTTATTTTGCCCTTGTTTAGTTTTGCGTATGTGAGATGCTGTTTAGAAACGTTCTGAGTATCTTTTGCAAGGTGAAGATATATGTATACTTGGGAATTTCCTTTTTCTACATGCTTCTAGAACTAAACGTTGGGTTGGCGGATGTAGGGACAAGTGTTTCCTGCTTGAAAACACTAACACTTAGTAAGAAATTAAAGATTATATATAATAAATAGTTAAATTTGGTAAGTCAGTATCATGTTAAAAATTTCCAAACATGGGATGCCTGGTGGCTCAGTGGGGTAAGCTTCTGCTTTCAGCTCAGGTCATGATCCCAGGACCCTAGGATTGAGCCCCACGTCGGTCTCTCTGCTCAGCAGGGGGCCTCCTTCCCCCTCCCCTTCTGCCTATTTCTCTGCCTACTTGTGATCTCTCTCTGTCAAAGAAATATATATATAATCTTCTTGTAAAAAATTTACAAACATTTGCGGGATTCAGGTTACTCTTAAGACGTTATTAGTGAAACTTCTGTCAATAAATAAAATCCATTATAAACTTAAGCTCAGATTGACTTTTATCAAAATTTATTTTACCACAAATATTAAACCAAGAATTAACTCAAGTGTGCTTTTTGATTTTTTTTTAAAGAATGCCATTGTGTGGGGTACCTGGGTGGCTCAGTGGGTTAAGTGTCTCTTTTTTTTATGATTTTATTTATTTATTTGTCAGAGAGAGGGTGGGAGAGCTGAAGCCAGGGGAGCAGTGGACAGAAAGAAAAGCAGGCTCACCAGTGAGCAGGGAGCCTGACACAGGACTTGATCACAGGACCCCGGGATCACGACCTGAGCTGAAGGCAGACACCCAGTCAGCTGAGCCACCCAGGCATCCCAAGCATCTGACTCTTGATTTCCACTCAGGTCATGATCTCATGATTGTGGGATCTGTGTCAGGGTCCATGCTCAGCAGGGAGTCTGCTTGAGAATTCTTTCCCTCTCCCTCTGCCCTTCCCCTCCCCGCCACCACGTGCACGCACACACACGCAATGTAATCCAACCATTCGAGCTGTTATGTTTACAATAGAGACACGTAGGGATATAAATTGTTTACCAGCAATGTAAAAAAAAATTTTTTTTTTACCTGTGAGAACACGAGAGAAAAGCATTATTGTCGTATTTTAAGATTTTATTTATTTGAATGGGAGAGAGTGAGAGCATGAGACGGGAGAAGGTCAGAGGGAGAAGCAGACTCCCCGTGGAGCAGGAAGCCCAATGTGCGACTCAATCCCGGGACTCCAGGATCATGACCTGAGCTGAAGGCCATTGCTTAACCAACTGAGCCATCCAGGCACCCAGTATTGTAGTATTTTAAAACCATACAAACAGAAATGCTAAATTTCAGTTTGGTGGTATTTATTAACATTGTCAGAGCAAAGTAATGTAAATTTTTTCTAAGCTGCTAATTTTTCTGCAAATTTCCACTTTTATCCTCAAATATTTCTTATTTTTTTAAATATAATTCTGCTTTGACCTGTTCTTTATTCAGTCACGTGCACTCACTGATAAACGGCTGCACAGTAATTATATACAAACCAAATCTCATCAAAATAAATTCAACCCTAACAAAATTCTTTGTACTCTTTACCATTGATTCCCCAGCCACTGGCCTACCTGAAGTTTGAAGAATTATTCTCTCTCTAACAAATTCTCCTACTCATCCTTGGACTTTGTCATAACAGCTTTTACATATTTACTCAATGGCATTTTGGTTCTGTATGTGACCAAAAAACTGAATAAATGCTGGACAAACTTTTTTTGTTTGTTTGTTTGTTTGTTTTTAATTACTTCTTTTATTTTTTTTGCATTTTTTTATTTATATTTTTATCCCCGGGGTACAGGTCTGTGAATCGCCAGGTTTACACATTTCACAGCACTCACCATAGCACATACTCTCCCCAGTGGCTGGGACAAACTTTTAAAAATAGTTGCCTTAATGACAGCTCCTGATTCCAATTGTATGATGTTCTGTGCAGCTATATCGAGATACATTGACTAGGGAAAAAAATACATCCACTTTTTCAGTTCTATTAAGCAATCCCCCTTCCCTGTCTCACTCATCTGCTCATTTGTTCACTCATTCAATTATTCAAGATACCTATTGGCCACCTGTGTGTCTTGAAGCACACTAAGTTTTCAGGAGCCCTTGCTAAATAAGAACCCTTTCTCTTAGAGCTTACTCTCCATTTAATTTTGAGCATACATGAAGATATCAGAATTTGCTCCCTTTAATTCTAATCTGTAAGTTTTCTTTATTATAAAATAATAAATAATGGTGTCTACCATTTTGCAGTTGGGTTTTGGGGTGTTTTTCTATTCAGCATTGTTTTTGATAATTCCCCATGTTGACACATGCAGGTGTAGTTCATTTCATCAAAGCACTGTGTAATACTCCATTTTGTGAACAGTGTATTTCTCCATTCCTTGGCTGATGGATACGCAACTCAGATCATTTCCAGTTGTTTGATATCATGACCCAACAGTTCACTGAGCATCATTATGTATAAGTTTTCTTGTAAACGTGTTCGAGTGGTTCTGTCAGATGTATACCTAGTATCAGACATGGTAGACCATAGGGTGTGCCTATTTTCAATTTTACTCTATCACAACATGGTCCAAGATGGCTGAGTCACTTCTAAATCTAAGTAAGGTGTAGGTTCAAATCCTGTTGCTAGGCTATCAAATTCTTAGCTCCTCTGTTGTTTGATTTTACTATATCATATTTAAATTATTTCTATTTGATCTAAACAGTGATAGATAATGGATGACTTTATTTTTTATTCAAATTTTATTATTTCATCTGTTATAAAGGCTTAGGCATAAATGAATACAGTGACAAATTATACAGGCTTTTTCAGTGACAAAGAACATACATTTTTCTGATATTCTTGTCAGTCTACCAATCATTTAACTCACTTTTTTTTAAAGATTTTATTTATTTATTTGACAGACAGATATCACAAGTAGGCAGAGAGGCAGACAGAGAAGCAGGCTTCCTGCTGAGCAGGGAGCCCTGATGTGGGACTTGATCCCAGAACCCTGGGACCATGACCTGAGCCGAAGGCAGAGGCTTTAACCCACTGAGCCACCCAGGTGCCCCATTTAACTTACTTTTTTTTTTTTTTTAAAGATTTTATGTATTTTTTTTGACAGAGAGAGATCACAAATAGGCAGAGAGGCAGGCAGAGAGAGAAGGGGAAGCAAGCTCCCCGCTGAGCAGAGAGCCCGATGTGGGGCTCAATCCCAGGACCCTGAGACCATGACCTGAGCCGAAGGCAGAGGCCCAACCCACTGAGCCACCCAGGCGCCCCCATTTAACTTACTTTTAAAGGCACTTTAAATTAGTATTAAGTGCTTGAGTTTGAGTAACTACGTTAGTGACTTGAGAAACCGTGACATTTTAATTATTCTGTTGTTAAAACCATAAATTTCACTTAACTTTATAATCTCTGTTAAGAGTGTTAGATTAACAGCCTATTTTGAAAAGACGTTACATACAGATTTAAAATCTAGTGATGAGTATAAGCTTTTCTTTCCCTTGAAATAGTTTACAACTAAGCAAATGAAATATCACAAATAAGTAAAGAGCTTTGAACAGGGCTGAGCTTTGCTAGAGATTTGCTAGAGCTTTGTTTCATAATTTTTAGTTCTGTAAGGAATTAAGAGGTTGTATTTTCTCATCCTTTTTAATGTGTTTCCCTCAAGTGCTTTAAGCAGTAGACTGAATTTTAGCTGCAGCAGATGTATCATGCAGAGAGTATCCTGGCTTAAATTCTGAAGTGCTCTCACTTCTGCTCGCTTCCCCTTGAAATCGTCTAGAAAGAAGTTGGCACATTATTTTGCGGATGTTACTGGACATCAGGAAATACATGACTGGATCTAAGCAGCTATTGAAAGATGAGAAAACCAACATGATCTCGTTGGTTTTGTGAATGATTTCCTTCCAATAGCAAGACGTGCTATTTAGCTGTGAAGATATATAGACAAATCGGAAGGCATGATAGGGAACAAAACATACAGTAAAAATGATTAGTACGATAAAGGAATTCCGGGCTGTTTTGGCATATTTACCAGAATTGGGAAATTTTGACCTCCTTTTGGAAATCCTCAGCAGATTCTTGCCGATCTTAATATATGACAGGATTATTAGTAAGAAAATTAGCCAGAACATTACCACAAGAACATAATTAAAAATTGCTTCTCCTTTGGCATTATGCTTCTCTCTGTAATGGAAACACACTGTGGAATTTTGATTTCCTTTAAGAGTTAAGGTAATCATAGCTAAAAATCCAGCAAGAGCAACTGTCCATACTGTACAGCAAACGTAAATACTTTGTTTGGTTGTTACCGCCCTTCGTTGTTGTATAGACCGATTAATTTTTATGTAGCGATCCAAACTGATAAATCCAAGCAAAATAATGCTAATGTACATGTTCATATAAAATAGTGTTCCCACGACCTTGCAAAGGATCACACCAAGTGTCCACTGGTTCCCATTAATGTGATACATTATTCGGAAAGGCAGACAGAAGATCAGTAAAAGATCTGCAATAGCTACATTCAGTAGGTAAATCTGTATGGAATTTCTTTTGCGGTGGATACCCAGAAATACATAGAGGGCAATTATATTTCCAACCAATCCCACGATGAAAATAACAGAGTAGGATATTGTTAACAGGCTGGAGAGTAGTTTCTCATCCATGGGACAGGTACCATTTGGAGTAGTTGTAGTACCAGATTGAGTAGGACTGGTTGGGTCTCCTGAGTGGTTCAGCCCTTGGATGCTATGACTGGCCATAAAGCTGTCTTTCTGGGAGGAGGAAGGCCAGCTGCCGGTTGAAGCATTCATCGTTGTTACCATGTGACTTCTCATTGTCTGGTGCAGAGATCAAAAAGCAGAGGTGCTCAATGACATGTTCCTTGTGTGTAGCTTTTATGTCTTCAGATTTTTCCTGCAACAGAATGCAGCATCGAGTCATTTGCCATTTTAATAGCAGTCGCTTTAACTCAAAGCCCAAATAATCCATGATTGATTTTTAGACATGAGAAACTTTGTCTACGCTATGTATGTAGCAGCGTTACGATATCACAAAACAAGCAGCAAATGTAGGAGAGTCTTAGGGAATGTCCTGCTCTAACCTTTCCTATGGCTGCAGTATACATTCAAGGTTTATTTCACTTTCCATAGGGAATTTTGTATAGGAGTAGAGACGGAGGTGAAGAGAAGTGACAGCTCACGTTGCTCAAAGATAGGGGACATCCCTAAGATAGTTACAGCCATGAGTGAGCTGGGCTCACTGCTGACCCCTGCCCAGCTTCTTGCCTTAACGCCTTCCCTTGGATATGGCGTTCATTCATTTTGACAAGGGTTACCACACAGCATGACAGATAAACTGTGGCAGTCTTCCATTCCAAGATAGAAATAGGAAAGAGTCCTCAATCTTCCTTTGCAACCTAAGACTGAGTTGGGCGTATTAAAATCATTTGCCTTTGGGGCAGGCAGACCAAGAGAGCAGAGCACCTGCCTCCTTAGGCAGACTTGTTGTAACACTGCAACAGGAGAGCAAAATAGAACTTATCTTTTCTTATAAGTCTGTCTATAATTTGATCAAGAAAAAACCATGTCATTGAGGGTAAAATTCCAGTTTAAAATATTGTCAAAGAGGGAAAATTGATTCCAAGGAAGAAGAACTGACTGGTAAAGAGGAAGTTATGTAATCCCTGGTGAGGGTCTGTCTGCAGAGTTCAGGTCTGTCTTGTGTCTCAACTGCAGGAAGACCGATGTCGGCGACATTTATAGAAACTTACAGGCATGTTTCTGGTGATCTGAGATTCTAAAAGGAAAGGGCCATCTAGGAAGAATGGCAGGCTGCCAAAAAATGAAGCTGATAAATGCGATCTAGAGGAAAAGGGTGCCTGAAGAAGGGATTTGCATTGTGTGGTTACGTGAGGAGCTTGCAGAAGCTCGGGTAGAAACCTCTCATTACCTGCCGATGAAGAGGAACTTGATGGCAAGTGATAGGATTTTGAGAGCTCAGGCAGCCAAACGACTGTGAGAACTCCTCTGTAAGTCGTTCTTTTGGTTTGGTTTTGTCTTTTTCCTCCTCCCGTGCTGTATTTTAAACTCCATCAGGGGGGCGCCTGGGTGGCTCAGTGGGTTAAAACCTCTGCCTTCGGCTCAGGTCATGATCCCAGGGTCCTGGGATCGAGCCCCGCATCGGACCCTCTGCTCGGCAGGGAGCCTGCCTCTCCCTCTCTCTGTGCCTGCCTCTCTGCCTACTTGTGATTTCTGTCTGTCAAATAAATAAATAAAATCTTTAAAAATAAATAAATAAATAAATAGACTCCAAGAACCAAGTCCTTTTCGTTTGCCTCTCAGCCCAATAAATACTATTGAATGAAAGAGGGAATTTAGTAGAAAAGTAGGTGAAGTTGTACTTGAGGATCTCAAAATCAGCTGTTCAACTACAGGAGGGGCTTGTGCTGCAGTAAGAAACGAAATTGCAATTGACTGTGGTTGCTGTGTTGGTAGCCTTCTGTGGCTGCAGCAAGAACCAACCCCCCTCTTTGGTTGAATTCGTAGGTAGAGACTGTCTTAGACAAAAACCGTTACTACTGATCTGAGGGGTGTTACTGCCAGTCCCAAGCTGGGAGGGCCTCAGAGCCTCACCTGGAATGCAGTGTTTCATCCCAACAGCACATGTGGAAACTGGCACAGAACAAAAGGGGAGAAAAGCCCAAATCATGTCATATGAGCCAGCTGAAGGAAACAAGCACCCAATTCTGGAGATGGGAATGCTTTACAGAGCCATGGAGAAAAGAATTTCACCTTGTGATCTGTGTTTTCAGAAAGCAGAACAAGGACTAGTGACTGGAAACTGCAGAGACAGATGTGGCCTCCTATTAAGGAAATGCTGTTTTAGAATGAAACAGGCTATCTTGGGAGGCAATAGGGGTCTTAGCCCCAGACATCTTGAGACGACCACTGATTGGGTGCTTTGTAGAAGAGACTCTCAGTGCCTCTCAGTCCCGGCTGCATATTAGAATCCTTTTGAGGACTTTTTAAGGGTATCCGTGCCTGGCTCCAGCCCCAGATCTCCTGATTTAATTGGTCTGCAGTGGGCGGGCTCCAGGCAGTGGTTTCCTTTAAAAGCTCCTCAGAGGATTCTAATCTGCAGCCAGAATTGAACCCTTGAGCTAGATGGCTGGACCACTAACTTATATTTATTTAGCAGCTGCCATGTACTGGACAGTGTGTTAAGCACATTGATATTACTTCATATGCATAATCCTCATTGTAACCTTGTGAGGTAGGTATTCCAAAAGAGGTAATGAGAGATCAAGATGTTGCAAGCTTGGGGCACCTGGGTGGCTCAGTGGGTTAAAGCCTCTGCCTTCGGCTCAGGTCATGATCCTGGGGTCCTGGGATTGAGCCCCGAGTCGGGCTCTCTGCTCAGCAGGGAGCCTGCTTCCCCCTCTCGCTGTCTCTGCCTGCCTCTCTGCCTACTTGTGATCTCTGTCTGTCAAATAAATAAATAAAATCTTTTTAAAAAGAGAGAAAGATTGCAAACTTTACCTATGACAGCGCAGCTCTTAAATGGCAGTACAGGTCTGCCTAGCTTTTAGGGTCCATGATCCTTTTCGCTAAACCTTACTCCTCCTAATCACATAGGATCAGCATTTTCTTTTTTAATGCTGAGTTCTGTCAGCAGTATCTAGACATGGTTCCTTTAACATTATCCACATTAACGATTTTTTAAAAGATTTTATTTTTAAGTAATCTACGTTCGATGTGGGGCTCAAACTCACAACCTCAAGATCAAGAGTCACATGCTCTACTGACTGAGCCAGCCAGGTGCCCCTCACAGCAGCAATTTTTTTTTTCAACATCACAGCAGCAATTTTAAGAAGAGATTATACCTTCTAGCTTTACTTCTTTGGAAAAAGGTCTTACTCTTCTCATTTGTTCTGTCCGTTTTAGTAAGTAAAGAAGTCCAGCGTTTACAGAATCACAAATCATTCATCAGAATGTTCAGCAGATCTCCCAGAGCATAGCTTTTCCCAAACTTACTTCTAGGCCTGAAAGCCATCATCAAGATATTTCTAGAAAGCCATCATCAAGATATTTCTACAAAGCATATATCCTGAAACCATTTGCTCCAGCTTCAATCTGCCAATAAAATAAATTAGTAATAGTTGGACAGGGTTGCCAATAGAACTTTCTAGTTCTGCTCTATCTGTAAGCTTAAAGAAAATAAATCAAAAGCAATGCATTTGTTTAAATAGTAATAGTGGACATCATTTAGAGCAGTGTATTAGATGGCTAGTGTCCAGTCATTTATTAACAAATTAACAGATTAGATTCTGTTTTACACTTAATGGCTGATTTTCACCTCCTCTACGATGTGTCACTCACTCACTGTTCTTAAGGCCACTTATTGATGTTTTAAAAACTGCTCATTTGATTTAAGAATGGCCAATGAGAACAAGAAACAAACCACTGTATTCGCACAGTGGGCAAATTTCCCAGTGGGTGTTACTTGTGACTTGTGTTCTATATTGACATGGTCACAATGGTTTTCTGAGAGTAGATGCTAAAAGTGTTTTTTTTTTTAAGGTTGTTACTTGACAAATCCTCATGCTTGTCCCCCTGTGTTAGTGCTACGTTGTACCCAGCACCACCACCCCCTGGCCAGTAGTTGCCAACTGGCTTGTCTGTAGACATATAGAAGCCTCAGCTTCTGTACTGGAGGCCAGTGCCCAACACATTCCACTGTGGCCTCCAAAGAGTCCAAGGTTTTAAATGCACTCTGGGTATGTTTGTGAAAACATCACATTGCTCTGTGAAAATACATACCTATTCGGCAATGGCAGCAACCTTTCACTGGAGTTTGACTTGCTGGCCACTGAGTCATTCAGGCCATGCTTCAAAGGTCACGTTAATTGCTGCATACAGAATCAAAATTGGGAGCACGTTACTGTGGAAATAATACTATTACTAGTTCACTAGGTTTTGTTATAAACTTAACTGTGTCTAAAAAAGCATTTGGAAACATTTCAGTTGAAGTAACTAACGTGTATTTTGCCTTTTCTTTCTTCTAATATTCACCTCATTTACTTCAGAAACACCCAACTTAAAATTTAATTCATCTGGCAATTACCATAAAATAGTAACAATACAATAAAGCACAACTGGTGCAAATAGGGAAACAGCAAAACAATAAAGTGATCATTTATAATACATTGGAGATAAAATTCATTGCACAGGAATGCAATGGGTTCAAGTGGCCCTGCAAGTCGTTATGGCAATATACAAAAGACAGCATAAGCAACGTGACAATATTGATAGTATGAGCTTCAGTACCCTCAGTGACCTACAGTACTTCCAGTAACTAAGAAGACAGCCTCATTTTAAGTCAAATCAAGGCAGAGAGGTCTCATTCAAGCAGTTGACTCGGGTCTCTAAAAAGCAAAGTGCTGCTAGTCACCAGGAAGCAGGTTTCACTTTTAGTATTCAGACAATCAAATTTTAAGTGAAATAATGGGTCATTTATAGAGTTGAAATCAAGGAGTACTCACAGGTCAGGCTCTCTTGCAGTAGAAGGAGCAGAACACCAAGCTTCCCTAAACACAGAGACTTGTCTTTGTATGTCAGCTGGGCTCCTCCATCCGGTCGTGGTACAATTGGTTGAGGTTGCCTTTTTTTTTATATTTGCATGTGGTAACAAGGGTTATTTCTTTCCCCTTTTCTTTCTTCAATATGCCATCCCTCCCATTCCTTGTGAAAATGTTCAGAAGCCCACCAGCATGCAGCCATTTTATGTGTAAGCTCAGTCAACACTTACCTTTAGAAAATCATTTCTATCTTTCATATGAATACCTTTCAACTTCACGATTGTGGGAGGTTTTCCCTTATCACCCGCCAAACAAAGTAGTTTTTTTTGTGGGTTTTTTTTTAAGATTTTATTTATTTATTTGTCAGAGAGAGTGAGCACAGGCAGAGTGGCAGGCAGAGGCAGAGAGAGAAGCAGGCTCCCTGCCAAGCAAGGAGCCCGATGTGGGACTCGATCCCAAGACACTGGGATCATGACCTGAGCCAAAGGCAGCTGCTTAACCAACTGAGCCACCCAGGCGTCCCCAAACAAAGAAGCTTTATAAATTGTAAGCAGAGTTATGCATTCTCTGTTTTTGCTAAGAAATGACGCAGAGTAAGCACTGAATATGTTTCTTTCAGGATTCATTTTAGAAATTAAGTTTTTCACATAAAATGGCATGGCATTCCTGTATTTAATTGTACTAACATCAGTAACAGATTATTAGATATTAGAATTATTTAATTCCTGAGGTTTTTTTTTAAGTTTTATTTGGGCTGTACATTATTTTAGTAGATTTTCATGGATCCCTTTAAGACCTTGGATTTATTTTCTAAAACAATGTTACAGTCTTAGGACTAGATGAGATTTATGATGGTATTTTCCCCTTTTTATCACTATGGTAAACTCTCCCAAATAAATTGAAATCTCTGTTTTAAAGAAAATAATGAAAGGATTCTATAGTTTTTATTTTTAGTCCAGTATTTAATGACTGTCCATCTATGTAACTGCTGGCCCTGCAGTTTCATGGCATTTCCCTTTTTTCCTTGTCATCTGAAGTGAAAGATTAGTTTTTATCTTCCCCATAATTGTTACCCTGCAGCTTTGTTTACCCTAAACAGTATTTAACTCATTAGGCTTTATCTAACATTCTCATTACTTCTGGGTACATTCACTCTTCTGAAGTCATATTCTCCAGAGCTTTTGGTTTGCTATGAATATGACACATGGGACAAAATATTTTAAAATTGCTAGAATGAAAATACTTCGTAGCTCTTACTTCCCCTTAGAACCCCTGAGAAGGAAGAGGGTTACTGTGTTGGTCTGGCAGGAATTTTGTGTGTGCGTGATGTTTAAAAAAAAAAAAAGAAAAAGTTAAGTATATTTATATTCTTCTGCAGCAGATCTTTGGAACTTTTTCATCATGCAAAAGTGAAACTCTACACTCACTGAACACTAATTCCGTTTCCCTACCCTTGGCAATTCCCTTTCTACTTGATATGATTTGGGCTATTGTAGATAATTCATTTGAGTGGAATCATATACTGTACTTGTACTTCTCCAGCTGGCTTTTTTTTGTTGAGCGTAATATCCTCAAGGTTCACCCATGTTACAGCATGTGACATGACTTCCTTCTTTTTAAGGCCACATAATGTTTCACTATATGTATATGAATCACATATTCTTTATCCATTCATCTGACAATGGACATTTGGGTTGCTTCCACCCCTTGGCTGTTGGGAATAATGCTGTGATAAACATGGCTGTGCAAATATATTTTGGTGCTTGTGGCAGAGTATTTTTTATAACTAAATAGGTATTTATTAACATTCTGTTTCACTAAATCTAATATAAATGTTTTTTATGTTATACCAGCTATTTTTCTATACCTTAGCCTCCATTTGCAAAATACTAATTCTGTTTTAATCTTCAGTGCTCTGGTGACCCTACTGTGACCAGATTTGAGTATATATATAGTCCCCAACTTACAGTTGTTCAACTTATAATTTTTTGACTTTGCCATTGTGCAGAAGCAATATGCATTCAGTAGAACCGCACTTCAAATTTTGGTCTCTTCCCAGGCAAGCGATAGGTGGCCCAATCCTCTTTCGTGTTGACTGCGCTATGGCAGTGAGCCACAGCTCCCAGTCAGCCATGGCATCGTGAGCATCAGCCACCAATATACGTTTAACCATTCTATAGCTGTGCAGTCATTCTCTTTTTCACTCTGGATATAGTAGCCAATAAATTACCTGATATACTTAGCACTTTATTATAAAATATGCTTTGTGTCAGATGAGTTTGCCCACCTGGAGGCTAAAGTAAGTATTCTGAGCACGTTTAAGGTAGGCTGGGCTAAGCTGTGACATTCAGGAGGCTTGATGTATTAACTGCATTTTCAACTTAAAGTATTTTCAACTTACGATGGATTTATCAGGGCATAACTCCATTGTAAATTGAGGAGGATCTGTAATCTTTCTCTGGTTCTTCCCTTACATGAGCTTTTTCCTATTCATTCTGAGCTTTCTACGTTCTGTCTCTCTGTTCTTTGCTCATTCTCATGTATCCTCTTCCTTCTTTGTTGGTATCTTAGCTCATCATTTATATAAAGATGGAAGTAGAAAAGCATAAATAAATGGATACGTATGTCTGGCACCATCCATTACTGATATTACCATCCTCTCTCCATCTAAATCCCAATCCTGGTTAGATTCAGCTCACCACCTACTCCAGACCAGAACCCTGCTGGCCGAAATGAGGACTACTAGGTAACACCCAATTGTGTTGATTGTTCTCACTTAGCATTCATGACCACAAACCTCAAATGAGCCTCAGTGCTGCCAGCAGTCCTGCTATATTTCCTTAGTCTGTTGGTTCTCAAAGCATAGCTCCCATGATCAACATCACTCAGGAACTTGTTGGAAATGCATGTTCTTGACCTCATCCCAGACCTTATGATCAGAAACTGTGGGGGTGGAATCCAGCAAATCCATGTGATTCTGACGCTTGAGAACCTTGAGTTTGAGAACCTCTGCCGTAGTCAATCCATTGTCCCATTCTTTGAAAATATTTTTCTACACCTTCACCCTGCTCAAGTTGCCAACAACCCCCTCTCCTTCCTCACTCCCGCCTAAAGATCACTTTTATTTCAACGTAAATAGAAAACAGAAGTACTCAGAAGAGAACTTCCTCATACTCCTACATCCCCATCTGCTTGCATCTACAGGTGCTCCTGGACCATGCCTTCCTCACTGTCGATGGGGCCAACCCCTCTCCCCACCTGCACACTATATTCCATCCCTTCTTTCTCCTGGGTCCTGTTTTCCTCTCCACGGAGTCTTTCCCATTGGCACACAAGTGTCTCTCCCTCAAAGACAAAACAAAAACCTCCCTGAAAATCTCTAGATGCTGCTATGGACCCGCCAATCATACTGTTACATGAAACTTTTGAATATCTATATGTATTTTCTTATTTTCATAAAAGATAACAAACAATGGAAGGATATACCAAAAAATAATACAAATACTTATAAAAGAGGAAGGAGAGATTAAGGGGAAGGAGAAGGTACAAAAGCTAGACCTCTCTGAATGAAGTTTGTTTACAGTTTCGACTTTGGAATTATGTATGTGTTTTATTTTTTTTTAAGATTTTATTTATTTATTTGAGACAGAGCATGAGTAGGGCGGGTAGGGGCAGAGGGAGAGGGGGAAGCAGACTCTCTGCTGAGCAGGAAGCCCAATATGAGGCTCGATCCCAGGACCCCAAGATCATGACCTGAGCCGAAGGCAGACACTTGACCCACTGAGCCACCCAGGCGCCCATGTACATGTTTTACGTAATCCAAACATCAAAGCAAGTCAAAATCTAATTCAAACAAATTGGCCTCACTGGGTAACAAACTGAAAGCATAACCACAAGGAGAATTCTTTTAAATGACTTTAGTGTGGGTTTTGGGGTACCCGGGTGGCTTAGTCGGTTAAAATGTCCAACTCTTGATTTCACCTCAGGTCATGATCTCAGGTTTGTGAGATGGAGTCCCACATTGGACTTCACACTCAACATGGAGTCCACTTGAGAGTCTTTCCCTCTCCCTCTACCCCTCCCCCCACTCATGCTTTCTCTCTCTTAAATAAATAAATAAAATCTTTTTAAAAATAAGGTGGGGTTGTTGTTTTCTTTCTTTTTTTTTTTTACATATTTTAGACTTAGAGAAAAGTTCTGATAGTAATACAAAGAATTCCCATCGCCTTTCATTCAGATTCCCCATGTTAACATTTTTCAACGTTGGTTTTATCTTTCTTAGTTTTTTACTCTTCTCTCTTTGTCCAACTATATAGTCCCTAAAAATAAGGAATTCTCTAAATAGCCACAGTAAAATGATCAAAATCAGGGAATTTATGTAATCTACAGACCTTGTCCCAATTTCATCAAGTGTCCTAGTAATATCCTTT
>RCUC01015811.1:0-14867 GCA_003697995.1 Taxidea taxus jeffersonii
GGATTTTCTCTTTGTCGCTAAGACTTGTAAATTTTACTATTAGATGAAGGGGTATGGACCCATTCCTATTGAATTTGAGGAGGGATTCTCTGCACCTCCTGGATTTTGATGCTTGTTCCCTTTGCTATATTAGGGAAATTCTCTACAATAATTCTCTCCAATATACCTTCTGCTCCCCTCTCTCTTTCTTCTTATTCTGGAATTCCCATTATTCTAATGTTGTTTCGTCTTATGGTATCACTTATCTCTCGAATTCTCCCCTCATGGTCCAGTAGTTGTTTGTCTCTCTTTTGCTCAGCCTCTTTATTCCCTGTCTTTTGGTCTTCTATATCACTATTTCTTTCTTCTGATTCATTTATCCTAGCAGTAAGAGCCTCCATTTTTGATTGCACCTCATTAATAGCTTTTTTTATTTCAACTTGGTTAGATTTTAGTTCTTTTATTTCTCCAGCAAGGGCTTTTATTTCTCCAGACAGGGTTTCTCTAATATCTTCCATGCCTTTTTCAAGCCTGGCTAGGACCTTGAGAATCGTCATCCTGAATTCCAGATCTGACATATTACCAATGTCTGCATTGATTAGGTCCCTAGCCTTCGGTACTTCCTCCTGTTCTTTTTTTTGTGGTGAGTTTTTCCGCCTTGTCATTTTGTCCAGATAAGAATATATGAAGGAAGTGATCCGAAGGGGCACGTGTACCTGAATGTTTATAGCAGCAATGTCCACAATAGCCAAGTTATGGAAAGAACCTAGATGTCCATCAACAGATGAATGGATAAAGAAGAAGTGGTATATATATACAATGGAATGCTTTGCAGCCATCAAAAGAAATGAAATCTTACCATTTGCGATGACACGGATGGAACTAGAGGGTATTATGCTTAGCGAAATAAGTCAATCAGAGAAAGACAACTATCATATGATCTCCCTGATATGAGGAAGTGGAGATGCCATGGGGGTGGGGGCTAAGGGGGTAGGAAAAGAAAAAATGAAAAAAGGAGGGGGAGGAGACATTCTTTTCTTTTTCCTGATCTTAAGAGGAAAACAGCCTCTCTTCATTAAGTATATTAGCTGTAGTTTTCTCATAGATGCCCTTCATCAGGTTGAGGAAGTTCATATTTGTTCCTAATTTTTTAAGGATTTTTTATAATGAATGGATATTGGATTTTGTTCAAAGCTTTTTAAAAAATCTGTTAAGATGATCATGTCATTTTTTGTCCTTTATTCTATTAATATAATGTATTGCAGCAATTTATTTTTGTGTTCCTCAGGTAAATTCCACTTGGTTGATGTATAATCTTTTTCATATGTTGTTAGATTCAGTTTGCTAGTATTTTGTTGAGCTTGTATTTATAGTCATGGTATTATTTCTTCTTTAACTGTTTGGTAGAACTCATCATTGAAACCATCTGGGCCTGACTTTTTCTTTGGGAAAGGATTTATAATTACTAATTCAGTCTCTTTGTTACCCATCTGATTCTGTTTAGAGATTCTATCAAGTACAGTAACCCCATGGTGCACTCCAGCTGGCATTGTTGTCATTCTGACCTACTGTGAATGAACTGAATATAATTGCCATGGATTGTTAACTGACAGTTACACAAATGGAATAGTATCTAAGTTGGTTCTTTGGAAACCATTTCAGATACGGATTTGTAAATCTTTCAATTTTGAGGAGTAGTTTTAAATTTTAACAATGACTTCTTTACCAGAAACCTAATAAAACTCTTCCAAATAAGAGTTGAAAATGCATAGTAGACTTTAACTTAATTTTTTTGAAGGTTTTGCAATCTTTTCTTCCTCCCTACAACATATGAACATTCCAGTAGAGAAATTCAGTCTCTGTCCCCTTGTTTAGGACAGTGCTGCTTCTCATTTATAGTTTTTCCTCTAAATAAAATTTTCTGATTAGCTGTTTTTAACATGTTCTTTTCAGTGGAAATTCTGATATATGTTGGCTTGCTTTATTCAACTTATAGATTTGGAGTGACTACCATATGCTAGGCATTTGTGCTGGAGCTCTTATAGGAAGACTTTCTGTGAGGACTCAGATTAACTTGGTATATTGCATGTATATTGAAAAAGTAACCCTATGAAAAGATATGTGAAAGTCAAGATGAGGTCCATAAGTGGACTACTAGCTGTATCGGTAATGATTTCATAGTAGTCCAGTAAATGGACTCACAACACAGAACAGTTTGTACATATTTCATTTTGAAAAGTATATATTAAAATCCCATATACGGGACGCCTGGGTGGCTCAGTTGGTTAAGCGGCTGCCTTTGGCTCAGGTCATGATCCCAGCGTCCTGGGATCGAGTCCCACATCGGGCTCCTTGCTCGGCAGGGAGCCTGCTTCTCTCTCTGCCTCTGCCTGCTTCTCTGTCTGCCTGTGCTCACTCTCTCTAACAAATAAATAAATAAATAAAATCTTTTAAAAAATATAAATAAATAAAATCCCATATACATAGGCATGGGTGTGTGAAGAGGGAGAGAAAGAGATCTTACAATAACAGTATAATAATTGCTCAAAACATTACTCCTCTTTTGGCAGTTTCTGTCAGTTACATTGCTTTTTTTCTGATTTCTAATGCAAAAACAAGAAGAGAAGAAAAACTGGATTTTATAAGCAAGCAGAAAAATATACACATAGTTTACAAAGTTCTTAAGTTCATCTTATAACAAAGTCTTGATTCTTCCTCTTAGACCAGAAGATCAATTCAGAAGTTATTAGAATGGGAAAATAACAGATTATATCACAAGGTAAGAAAGTTTAAGCAAATAAGTGCCCTACTGATATATTTGCATTATTAAATTGATAAGATGGGAATTTTCCAGGCCATAAAAGAATGGATTAGAGAATATTCAATTTTAATATATATTCTTTACAAGTTATTTTAAATGCTATTTTATGTGTTTTATGCTTTTTCCTGGCTGGTTCTCGGCGATTTATTCAAATGTTATAGGTAATACTTAATATAAATTGATATCAAAATTCTTTCTTAACTGTACTTTCTTAGCTTGCTTTGCACTGGAAGTTGACTAAAAGGAAATGCGAAACTAGCAATATGATGGAGTATGTAAGTATGCAGTTGTTTTTAGTTACTTTTTTTGGATTCCATTCTAAATGTTACATTTTACTGTGCTTATCATTTGTCAGTTCTTCTTTCTATGTTTTTTTCTCCTCAGCCTAAACTTCTGTGCGTGGGAAAATAGAGGTTTCCTTCCATCTTCCTTATATTTGTAGCCAACACAAATATCTTGAAAGCTAGTAATTACTTAGATCTGAGAAAAATGTCAGCTCGTATGCTGCAATGAAAACATTGCCCAACCTTAATCTTCTTTTCACATAGGTGCAGAATATCACATATGATAATGAGCACAACTGCTGTTGAACAAAATATTTCTAAATGTGATCTTGACGAAAGTTGCATAAAATAGGAATTGACTTCTGAATTCATGTTCCTGGCTTTTTGTCTTAGCTAACATTTAATTTTCAATAAAGAAATGATAGGCTCTTGTTTTTTTTTTTTACCAAAAGCTATGCAGTCTTAATCACAAAACACAAATTTACCTATAACCAATGTGATAACTTCAGCATCATAAACATTCAAAAGAATATGAAACTTATCTAAACTTCAAATTGCTGACATATATATATAATGTAAACATTCCATTTTCATATCATAAATAAGGATTATTGTGCCATTTTTCCTCCATTTTGAATAGCTAGGGGGAAAAATGTGCAAATGACCACAAATCTAAAATCCACTATAGATAAAACATGTATAAATAGATAAAAAATAAAGTATTATACATTTGCACATTAAATTTGTAAATAATATATAGAGAGAACATATATCTAAATATAAATTTACCATATAAATTTATATAGTTTATAAATATTTTTGGTTTTTATTATTATATTTCCAGTCTTAAAATGTTTTAATCCATTTGGATGTTTTATTATGTTTTACAAACAACTTGTAAAAGCAATATCAGCTGCTTTAACTGAAAAATATATAGATGTAATATAGATGAAGGTATTTTTTTCTAAACTGTAAAACACAGTTTTAATCCCTTTTACATTGTCAAAAAAAAAAAAAAAAGGTGGGTGAGAGGAAGTATAGATGGATGGAAATAATAATGTAAGACAGTTTGCTTTTCTGCACCTAAACAAATAATTACATGAATTAGGTCATAGAAACTGTTAGCTACAATAAGTAATTATGTTTGCCAATTTGATTTAATTGCCAATCTAATGATAACTTAAAATAACTTCTTTTTATAACTGTTTTACATATTTTGTTTACTTCATACTAGAGGACCAAAGTACAATCCTGTGAAAAGTAATTATAGACTTTCTGGGTTATATATGTTCTAGAAGATGAAAATTATTTTGTCAATATATTGTTTGTTTTTATTTTACAGGTAATACTAATAGAATTCTTACCAAAATATCCCATATTCCGACCTGACTGAGGAATTTTATTCAGTCACTTCTGTGTTACTTGTCATTTCCTACCCTTAGTGCCTTGTAGATGATTTTGGAATGAAGATGGTCTCCTTTGCTGTGTTCAACTTATTCCTTATTTCTTATTATTATTCTTTAGAGTATTCTCCTTACTCTTTTATTTGTGTTGGTTTAAGAAGAAAATTTGCACATCTTTTTTTTGTTAAATGAAGCTTGTGTTTTGCACTCTATATTTTTAAATAAATACACACACAGAGACGTATATGTATATATATAGTTGCCACTAAAGATAAATCATCAGTGCTGGTGTTTAAAAAACAAAAACAAAAATTTGTTCTGAGCATGCTGCCTTATAATTTTCATACTCAATGTTTCTAAATATGCATCATTTTTCTAGGCTCCTTAATGCTCTGTAATCCCTTGCTGGACATAAGTAAATAAGCTTTTGGTAGCTTTTAGAAATGGTTTTACTCTTACTTGCTTTTAAAGGACATGCAATTAATAGCACTGGTTTTGTCCTGCGCTTTGCTAAGTTATCACTTATGTTAGTGGATAAAATATTTAAACTCTTAAAAGACTTGTAAATATTGTCTCTTTGCATAACATAAAATGTGATATGCCATGGTTTACAAAATGTAATGTTACTCTTACTGTATTGCCAACAAATCTACATAGATTTAAATATGAATGAAGTTTGCAAGCATCCTTTTGAGTGTATAGACTGTTAACAGGCTATTTTATGGCAGAGCCATAATGAGTTTGTTAAAAATTTCGGGTGGAGGGCAGGATTGCCCTTTGTAATGAGTAGATTAAAATTGAAATCCTTGTCTGAGATATTCTGCATTGCACCTGAAACCAAGAACCTTAGTTTTTCCATTTAATTCAGTAATTTCCCATTTTGTCCTCTACTCCCACTCCCCAGAAAATTCATTTGACATCCAACACATTTCACAACTTCACTGTCCTTATTTATTGCCTTTTATATATCCTCTCCCTCACTTGAAAATACACACAATTATCTTTAAAGAGTGTTTCAAGATTTCACATTCTTGGGAGGTGTCTAGATCCTCATGTAAGCCACACTAATCCCTTTTTGGAGTTCTGATATTCTGCTTTGGGAAAGAGAGAGAGCTAATTGGGAAGCTGTACCTAAAGAATATATAGTAGCTGATTCATAATTGATAAAAATATTTGTTTTTTGAGGATTTTTTTAACATTTGGATATTAATAATAAGGAGAGACAAGTACTTAGACAAAAGTATTTTAGTTTATAAATTCACCACACATGTAGCCTTTTCATTTATATATACCTATTTTTCTTTTCCTCTTCACAAGTAAGATGAGTGATAATACCACACTTATTTTGAATTTTTAGCATAAGTATAAAGCTTTATGTTTTGTTATTTCAACTGCAAATGTATGCCTGTATATAGGCATTATTTGTAATTCCTGTTGCTAAAAATAAATTAAAAGAATCTGAGACTCAATAATATCCTATTTGTCATCTTACTCTTAACTACTTAGAATAAAAAAATTTTCGGCATTTATCCCAGTGAAGAGAACAGTCATTTTTTCATACAAAGTCAAGTATTTTAATGTCACTTTTAAAATTTATTCCTACTTTGAAATCCATAGTCCTGGACCAGTAAAAGAAGAGGAAAAAAAGAGACACTCTTTGATATATGACAATAATTGTTTGCACACTTTTCCACCTCCCTCTGTAGAGTCTCATTACACCTATACCACCAAACCACCCGGAATCTCTAACTTTTAATATGTGTGCCTGAAAATACCATTTGTCTGTCTGCTGCAAAATTAAATATGTATTTTTATAGACAAGGTGGAAACCTCTGAAAATGCATACCAAATGTCTTGTTTTATAGCTAAGGTCAGGGAAAAATTCTATCTGTGGTTTATGCTCCAGCTGATATCATCAGGTTTATGCTTCAAACTGTGACTGTTTAATACCAAAATTGATTTCCAGAATAATACAAAATTTCTAATTAGCAATGGTAGAATAATTTTAAGTGTCAATCCTTAAAATCTCATTTTTTCTGTGTATTTAGAATTTGGTTATCATAACTTTTTCTGCCATGTATAAATCACACTTGGTTTTGCTCAAAGAACAGCAAGAAGCGGTTAATTGTTTCCATGAAACAAATATTGAGACAGAAATAAAGTGCATCTGACGGTGACAGAATATAACTTACAGTCATATTTGTCATTAAAATCATTTGCCAGCTTTTAAACTTAATTTAAAAACCTACTCAAATTGCTTTTAAATTTATTGTTTTATTGTTCATTATGCTGGTTGGTTCATCTTATGTTCTTGAACTACTCAGATAATACCAAACTTTCTTTTTTCTTTCTTATATGAATGCATTTTGAAACTATTTTCCTATGTAAGGAAAGTAAGTTGGGTATTTCGGAGAGCTTTGGAGAGGGGTGTTTTCTTTTCAGTGAAATTGGCAGCAGTGAATGATGAAATGACAAAGCACACTGTGTGGTCATAATTCCTCCCCCACTGACCTTTTCTTCTTTTATCCTTAGGGTAGAACATACTTGGTTATTTCTATCGAGTTGTTAGACTATGTTTATGAAAGCTGTTTTAGATTGAAGAAAGTAATTGTGAATTTCTTTTTTACATTAAATTCTTTTATGAAACCTGCTGTGGTAGGTTCCAGAGAAAATAACATGTATTTGCCAAAGTATCTAAATCTCACAAAGCTTTAAAGTCACAAGTTAAAACTGTTCCTTCTCTGACATTTCATTACATATCTCTATCCCCAGTGCCCCCTTTAAAAACCTAAATTATGTATAAAAGGAAATTAAGGCCTAATCTTTTTCAACTACATTTTGTTCCCTCCTACCCATGATATTAATTTAAGAAAGAGATCATTGTAGTCAAACATTAGAAGTAGATGGAGAAGTGCCTTGTCTTTTTTGAACAAAGATAACATTTTATGTTGAAGGAAACAAAATGGATGAATTGATAGATCATTAGATTTAAAACCATCCTTTTCAAGTATAAGAATATTTCATTAGCATATTATATTTCTTCTGTTTATTATTCAAAGCCTGTTTCCTTGTTTTCCCCCAATCATATATGTTAGTGATAAAGTATTACAGAACAGGACTATCACTTACAAAACTGGTATAATTCTAATGCTAGTGAATATATAATTTACATGGTTCTGAAAGAACAGTGGTCTTTTACTGAAGCCCTACCAAAATCCACTTAAGTATTTAATGTACATACTATTTATATTATGATCTATAAGCACTAATATGTGATCAATTTATCTATGTTAACATTTAACACTCTACCATTTTTAATGAAACTTACTCTTAGTTTTTCATAATTTGAATGAAGTTCCATGCTCATAACATTTGTAAGGCTTAGAACAAATAGCATTTTTCCAAATGTATTAAGAGTTTCAAAAATTATTAGCATTTTAATTCTGTTTACACATAAACCACCACTTAAAATCAAACCTCACTACTCGAACATAAAGCCCCAAATAACATTTCATCAGAATTAACTGTGTTGGCTTAGGAAGATATAGAAATTATATACACTTGTTTAAGTGGAGCAGTTTCACATATGGAAATGGAAATATGGAAATATATTTGCTAGTTTGGAAATATATTTGCTAGTTTGATTATAACATGCCCAAATTCACTGAAGTTAAGCCCCCTTATGCCTATAAAATTCTGCTTCAAAAAATTCATTTTGCAACAATTGTCTGATTGTTTGGGTTCCTTTAAATGGTGAACTATTGGGAAATTTTCCACAGAAAAGGAATAGATTTTATTAATAATACTTGTTCATGTAACCTGGAGATGAAAGAAAGAAAGGATATATATATCCTTATCTTGCCCTAAATTTCTCTCTTTTGATTCCGAGCCAGCCTTTTCATTTTCATGATGGCAACCTGAGAATATATTCCATTTTCTGTGGACTTTGTCTCCTTCTTACTATTATGAGTAAATGACCTAATATTATGGGCTTTGGCCAAGTCACATAAATTACATGTCAGTCTCTTCATCTGTAAAATCATGGGGTTGAACCTAGAGCTGGACAGAAAATTAGAGAAAAACTAACATTCTGTGATTCTAGGAATCCTTAGGAAATTCTTACTCTACAGAGTCCCAGAATGATTTTTCTCAGATCTACTACCCTTGGTGGAAATTCTCACAGTGCCTTGCACACAGTAAATGTTTGATTTGCCAACTGACTCCTAACTGATATGTGTTTATGTCACACACCCTAAAGAACCTGATACCTGCTAGACCTCAGCCTCTCTATGGTAATAAAAAGAAATGCAGTTTCCCTAAGAATTAAAGGCTAAGATCTATGGGCTTTGCATATGTGGAATCTGACTATGCATTTGGTATCGAGGCAAGAATTATAACTGTGACAACAGTGGAGATATGGGAGGACCACTTTGACATTGATGTGAAAATTGTTCATATCCTATCCAATATCTGCTTTGGTGTCTTACTAGGTTCCATATCCTCAAAAAGATCTGTTGGAACAAATCGATACTAGATAAAAAGAAAAGTGGTATGGAACTCAAACCCAAATCACTTCTGGTTTAATTCTTAGTTCTGCTGCTTAATTCCTCTGTACCTCGTGTCCTCATTGTGGAAGTGGGGACAATAATCTGGACCTACCTCACAGGGGAATTGAGGATTTTTTTTCATAATGCGCTTTTTTAGTTTTTTTAATGCGCTTTTGAAGTTCACTGAAAGATATACTGGATATCATAATTTTGTAATTTCTAAATAGATTCCTTTAAATCTATTTTGTTACGTTTTCTTTCTCAGTCAAACTGTACGGAATGAGTGTTGCAGTTAATCTATTTTGTCAGTAGTAAATTTTGTTATTAGTCCCCTATATGTTAACATGAGTAATTGTGTTATGTTAATACTTGACTTAGGGAGGAAAACCAGGTGGATATAAACCAGTGGTTCCCAACTTGGGACAGATAAAGATAGCAGGGGGCATCCTTGAACCTTTTTCTTAATATTTCAACAGATATACTAGAAAACATATGTTTACCCATATTTCTGCCACATAAGCCATTTAAGACATTGATTTTCCATGCATTTTACTTATATTTTTTCAATCCTGCCTAACATAACACTGGTTATCACACACTGATCAGAAGTTGCAAATGACAGTTCTGCTTTTGATTAATGAAAGAATGAAAAAGCCTATTATTACATGCAGTTTAGTAAATAAAATTCTTCAAAACATGGGGCGGGAATAATAAAGGGATGCTTATGGTGAAAATGTTGGAAACCACTTTTACAAAGGAGCTAAGATTATTGATTTGACCCTCTCCCCAAGTTACTTACCCAGTCCCTAAATAACAAAATGCTAGGTAGGTAGGTGTGTGTGCATGTGCGTGTGCGTGTGCGTGTGTGTAGGTGTGTGTGTTGATTAGATCGGCCTGTATAACTTCAGGTTAGAATTTGCTTTCTGTTCTCTTCTGTTTCAGGATAACTGAGTTAATTTATTTGAGTGTGTATTTGTAAATTATATATACACACATAGGATTGCAACAAATGTGGAAAGTTTTATATGTTCTAGCATTGGAGTAAATATCAACTTCTGAGTCTCAAAGTAGTTATGTGTATAAACTCATTATGAGTCTAGGCAATAATTTCTCAAATGTCCCTTTTATTCCCGCTTATTTTGTTGCTTTTATCTTGGCTTAATTTTCTTAATTTTCCATTTTTCTAGTAAGCAAATAGTATAAAATTATTTTAATGCCTGAACTTTGAACAGATTACAAGTGTTTGAAATTATATAATCTACAAGCTAGTTTGCCTTCCATGACTAACCACATACAAATATGAATCTCAGCTGCAAAAACAGGAAATGCTGGTAGCTGGAAAATGGGCATTAATCAAAACATCTATTTGAAAAGCCTAGGATTTCTACTTTTTGGCAAAGGATTCCTATTGGAACAGCTTAACCAGAAAAGAATAAAAGTGGATATGTCCATTCAAACCAAGAACATTCTGCATCTTGTATTGTTACATAGCCTGTGGAATGAATTTATTTTTCTCCCGTGTTTGAGAGTGACTCCCCTGAAAGAACTCAACCTATATACAGCTGTGCCAAAATGAAGGACACCTGCCTCACTGAAACTTTCACTGCTGCTTCTGTTGTTCATTTGTCAGATATAAAATTTTATTATCTCAGGATGCAAAATTACAATAAAGTGCAAAACTATGTTAATGAATTCTGTGTTCTTTGGTGCATCTTCCTTTCTTCCTTCACTTCCCTGTTTTCACCATTCTAAGGTAGTTACCTAAGGCTTCTTTTTAAAAATTGTATTTTGCATATTGCCTCTTCTTCCTGCATTTGCTAGTATTATGTCTGATCCTGTAATTCATGCTGTGTTTTAGCTTTAGGAGCCTATGTGGTGCCCATTGTTTAGTATTTGCCTAAGTAGGAATTTGTTTCTAACCAACTTTGCATGCCTACCTGTGAACTATAAAATTAAAAGTAAAGTGATGTTACACCTTAATAAGCATATTTTTAAAATTTTCTTTTCAGTGTTCCAAAATTCATTGTTTATTCATTTTTTATTTATATGTTTATGCACCACACCCAGTGCTCCATGCAATACATGCCCTCCATAATACCCACCACCAGGCTCACCCAAACCCCTACCCCCCTCCCCTCCAAAACCCTCAGTAAGCCTATTTTTTAAGTGAAAGAAATCTTGTAATGTGAAATACTTGGCAAAAGTTTTGACTCTTGTCAACAGTTTGTTATAAAAAAAATTCAAGTGTTAACATCTACTTTACTACTCAAGCTAATGAGCATGTAATAAGATTTTTTAAACTTATGCCAAATTTTTGCAAATTCAGCAAAGCAGGAAAATGTAAAATAACAAGAAAAACTTAATGTTTCCCATCTTCTTTGATAATTATACTGAGTATTTTTTAAAGACTTTAAATTCTGGGGGCACCTGGGTGGTTCAGTGGATTAAAGCCTCTGCCTTCAACTCAGGTCACGATCCCAGGGTCGATGGAGTCCCTCATCGGGCTCCTTGCTCAGGAGGGAGCCTGCTTCTCCCTCCACCTGCCACTCCCCCTCCTTGTGCTCTGTCTCTTTCTGACAAATAAAATATTTTCAAAAATTAATAAAATTTAGGCTTATTCAAAATTAGGCTATTTGTTATTTTTCCATTGTATAAAAAATACAAAAATTAGGTTAATATTATTTCACTCATACATAGAATTTTTTAAAATGAGTAAATAAAAACAATCAGACCTATAAGTACAGAGAACAAACTGATGGTTGACAGAGGGAAGGGGTTTGGGGGAGTGGGCAAAATGGGTGAAGGAGAGTGGGAGATATAGGCTTCCAGTTATGGAATGAACAAGTCACTGGCATAAAAGGCATAACATAGGGAATATAGTCAATAATATTGTAATAGCATTGTATGGTGACAGATGGTAGATACATTTGTGGTAAACAAAGCATAACATATAAAGAAATTGAATCAGTATGTTGTACACCTGAAACTAATTTAACATTGTGTGTCAACTATACTCAAATAAAATATTTTCAAAGAATAGGTTAGACTCAATATGCTTAAATTCTACAACCGCAAGTAAGTTTTTGCTTTAATAGGACCTATATTATGGTCTGATGGATGAAAAGTATGGCCATTAAGATAATTTTTCCTTATTATAAAAATATTAGTTTCCACTAGAAAATATTAAAAGTATGAAGAAGAAAATAAAAGTTTACCCACCATCTACAACCATTTTAATGTTCTAAATGTTGCAACATAAAACTTTTATGTGTATTTATAATGTATTTTTTAAAAAAGTTTTAATTAGATTGCATATTGTATGCTGCTTTTACAGTTTTGTATTTTCCCATTTAATCTTTGATACTAAATTTTGGTGATATAGAAGTACATTGTTTGAATATGCCATAACTTCCTATTGTTTGGTATTTAGTCTGTTTTCAGTGTTTTGCTATTATAAATAATGACTTCCTGAGCATTTTTATACATAAATCTTCACCTGAATCTGGTAATTTCCTTCAGAAAGATTCCTATAAATTATTAGGTGAAAGAATATGAAGTCTTTATACCTCTTGATGTATATTACATAATTGCTTTAAGAGAGGCATGGGAGATGTGACACTCAAAGTATTTGTCTTCCTCTGGATAGATGGGGAGAATTAAGAGTAAGAATTAATACAGACACACTATTTAGAGGTGCTAATTGGGGTGGGATACGGTCAAAAATTGGAAGGCTCAAACTGACATTTCCCAGCAGCTAAGAATAGGACTGAGGGTCCTTGCTTCTACGCTTAAGGGCATGAGGACACCATCCTCAGCCCTGCAGATCTGTCCTTAAAAGTCAGTGCTATGCCACCTCACACAAGTCAGAATGTCTAAAATTAAGAAGTCAGGAAACAACAGAAGTTGGCAAAGATGCAGAGAAATGGGAACACTTCTACACTGTTCATGGGAACGCAAACTGTAATAGCCACTCTGGAAACAGCATAGAGTTTCCTCAAGACATTAAAAATAGAGCTACCCTATTCAGCAATCGTACTTACCCCAAAGACACAAATGTAGTGATCTGAAGGGGTTACTGCACTTCAGTGTTAATAGCAGCAATGTCCACAATAGCCAAAGTCTGGAAAGAGCCCAAATGTCCATCAACAGATGAATGGATAAAGATGTGGTATATAGGAGGAGTCAAGATGGCGGAGAAGTAGCAGGCTGAGACGACATCAGGCAGCAGGAGATCAGCTAGATAGCCTATCAAACCATTCCAAACACCTACGAATCCAACAGGAGATTGAAGAGAAAAAAAAAAAAAACAATTCTAGAAACAGAAAATCGACCACTTTCTAAAAGGTAGGACCAGCGGAGAAGTGAATCCAACGCGACGGGAAGATAGACCCCAGGGGGAGGGGCCGGCTCCCGGCAAGCGGCAGAGCACAAAATCAGGACTTTTAAAAGTCTGCTCCACGGAGGGACATCGCTCCAGAGGCTAAACTGGGGTGAAGACCTCACGGGGACAACGTGGACTCAGGTCCCACAGGGTCACAGAAGGATCGGGGGTATCTGAGTGTCGCAGAGCTCACAGATATTAGAGCAGGGAAACTGGCTGCGGAGACAGAGCCGAGATTTCCTAGAGCCGTGGTCTGTGACACGGGCTGGTGCTCTGTGCGAGGGGTCCCCACAAGATCCGGGGAGACTCCGACCCGGGAGAGCTCAGGGATCTACGGGGTTCGGAGACTCCAGGTGGGACTCTGCCAGAGACAGAGACGCTTGGTCACAGGCTGGGTGAGCTCGGAGTGCTCCCAGAAGCCAGTGAGACGGGACTGATTACACACGATTTTCTCCGAGCGCAGTGGAGAACGGAGGCTGGGAGACGGGAGTGATTAAACGCTTTTCTCTGAAGGCGCACTGAAGACTGGGGCCCCTAGCTCTCAGCTCCTCTGAACCGGAGATTGGGAGGCTGCCATTTTCAAACCCATCCTCCGGAACTCTACGGAAAGTGTTCAGGGAACAAAAGCTCCCAAAAGCGAACCTGATAGGATTACTTAGCCCGGCCCCTGGTAAGGGCGGTGCAATTCCGCCTGGGGCAGAGACACTTGAGAATCACTACAACAGGCCCCTCCCCCAGAAGACCAAAGAAATCCAGCCAAGACCAAGTTCACTTAACAAGGAGAACAGCGGATTCTTATCTGGACAAAATGACATGGAAGAAAAACTCACCACAAAAAAAAGAACAGGAGGCAGGACCGAAGGCTAGGGACCTAATCAATACAGACATTGGTAATATGTCAGATCTGGAATTCAGGACGACGATTCTCAAGGTTCTAGGCTGGCTCGAAAAAGGCATGGAAGATATTAGAGAAACCCTGTCAGGAGAAATAAAAGCCCTTTCTGGAGAAATAAAAGAACTAAAATCTAATCAAGTTGAAATAAAAAAAGCTATTAATGAGGTGCAATCAAAAATGGAGGCTCTTACCGCTAGGATAAATGAGGCAGAAAAAAGAATTAGTGATATAGAAGACCAAATGACAGAGAATAAAGAAGCTGAGCAAAAGGGAGACAAACAACTACTGGACCACGAGGGAAGAATTCGAGAGATAAGTGATACCATAAGACGAAACAACATTAGAATAATGGGAATTCCAGAATAAGAAGAAAGAGAGAGAGGAGCAGAAGGTATATTGGAGAGAATTATTGTAGAGAATTTCCCTAATATAGCAAAGGGAACAAGCATCAAAATCCAGGAGGTGCAGAGAATCCCCCCTCAAATTCAATAGGAATGGGTCCATACCCCGTCATCTAATAGTAAAATTTACAAGTCTTAGCGACAAAGAGAAAATCC
>RCUC01015812.1:0-15121 GCA_003697995.1 Taxidea taxus jeffersonii
CGTGCCAGCTGCTGCTGCAGGCCTGTTGGGTGGCCAAGTATGTGGAATCTCTGTTATGGCCTTTTTTTTTTAAATTTTTATTTATTTATTTGACAGACAGAGACCACAAGTAGACAGAGAGGCAGGCAGAGAGATGAAGGGAAGCAGGCTCCCTGCTGAGCAGAGAGCCCGATGCGGGGCTCGATCCCAGGACCCTGGAATCATGACCTGAGCCGAAGGCAGAGGCTTTAACCACTGAGCCACCCAGGTGCCCCTGTTATGGCCTTTTTATTGCCCTGTGGAGCCACAGTGATGCGGTTTGTATGGATTCATTTGCTGCTTTTGTTTCTTCCTGTGCAGCGGCAGCAAGGCCCCGAGGGGGCCCAATCCCGAACTTCCAGAAGCTCCCTTGGCCACTGAGGACTGTCCCTCTGTCTTGCGGAGCTGGGGAGGGGCTGAGAGGCAGCCTCTGACCCCAGCTGCCGGTCAGGAGGCCAAACTCTTGGGAGGACACAAAGGTTTTGTTTAAACACCAAACCCCCCAAGTAGTAAACATACCAGTTCCTAGTGCAGCATTCCCAATGGCCATAACAAACGGGAGACATGGACTGCACAGCTTAGAAGAAAGCAGTAAATGGGCATTTTTAGAAATTCCAAATCTTCAATCAAATAAAAAATGAGGGCCAAACCGGGCTTTTAAATTGCTGTGCTTTGTTTAGAGGAAGAAATGGCAGTGGGTCACTCAGTAAGGAAAATTCTGAGTGCTCGTTCCAGATATGAGGGTTTTGGTTAGAACATCACCAGAGTGGACATTTGTTATTCCTGCTTCTATGTCCTGCTTAATATATGTCCCTCATCTGCAAAGACCAGTCTCTCTATTTATTAAAATGTTTTATCATGAAATATTCAGATATACAAAAATATGTAGAATGGTATAATGGACACCCATTTATTCGCTACTGTGTTTAAGAAATAAAACCTTACAAATATAGTTGGTATCTCCTGTTTACCCTATTCCCATCTACTTCCCCACTCCCAAGAAATAACACCCTGATTTTGGAGTTTATCATTCCCATGCATGCAAAAGCCTTCTTTGATCTCTGTTAATCCATATTCATCAGTAATTTCAAACCTAGTGCAAAACTTACTTCCTTTACAAATCATCCCTGATTAATCTCGCCTCGTTTAAATGTCTTTATTCTCTCCTCTCAGTCTTATATTTCCACTTTTTAAACTGTATTCCTTTTTACCTGTGGCTTGGTAACAGTATATTACTTTCTTGGGCTTCCTTGATCTCTCCAGCCAGCACTGATGTGAGTTTTGTTTGTTCTGAAAGGGAGATATAGTTGGCTTTTAAGTCAAAACAGTCTTGGATTCAAACTCTGACTCCATCAGTTCCTAGCTCTGTGACCTTGAGCAATCAATTCCTTCCCCTGGGCCTCTAACTCCCCATCTACCAGATGTGGGTCACATTCAGGTTGTTCTGAAGATCAAGTGAGTAGGGTATTGGGGTTTATCATCCGCAATGCATGAGAAAGTCTTCTTCAATATACTGAAACCCATAGCCACCATCAATTTCAAACTTGTAATCATTGATTTGGTGCTTGTGTTTATTTGATTCATCTATTGGTTACATACTGTCTCCTGATATACTATAATTGCTCTGTGTGCATAAATAAGTCTTGTCTTCCTGGAAAAGCTGTATGCTTATGATATGCAGACAGTGAGGCACACAGAATGATTATTTAATTTATCTCCCAAACCAAGACAATTTTGAGACTGTGGGGTGCTACTAATATTTGTACCCAATCCCAGTATAAACCAGGATTGTCCCAGGGGAACCAGGACAGATGGTCACCCTCATCACACATCTTTTCAGAACCTCCCCTACTGCTCAGTCCAATGCTACATAGGGAATAGGTGCTTACTAAATCAATAGTGAGGAGTGGACCTGAAGGACTGGAAGCCTTGGAAGTTAGCTAACATGGCTAGCCTTATATAGCTTATCCCTTCCTCCCTCTGTCTCTTGCACGCCCTTCTCCTTATTCAGTACTAATGTCACCCCCAAATGGCACATTTATCATCCCAAATTAGCCATTATTAAAGCCATCCATTTGCAGGGCTGCAGCTAAAATGAATTGTGTTATTCCAGTTACGGCAATGAATGGCTGAACATCAAAAGCCATTTTGATTCTGCAGCAAGAAGGCAATCAATTATTGTGCCCTGCTGGCTTGTCCAAAGCAGGGTCTAGTTTGCTTCTGGTGAACAAAACCCTCCCTCCCTCCCTAGACATCCACATACTTCATGGCACTCATGGGCTCAGGAAGGGGAAGGCCATATTCTTTCTACCAGTCTCAATCACATCTCCCTCTCAAAACCCAGGGTCTTCTGGGCTTTGAGGCTGAGGGCTGAGGCTCCTCCTGGTTTATACTTTTCCCCCCTCTCCCCTGCTTCTGACCCTTATAGACCTGGGCAGGGAGCCAGCCTGGGTTGAGGTCTTGGTTCCATTCCCTCCTTACCTACACTACAAGCTGGTCTTATCAGAGGTCCACTGACCTCATTTCTGAACCCCTCCTTGAGTCACAGAGATCCCTGGATCTCCAGCCCAACTGCCTGGTTCCTTCCCATTGCAAAGATATTAATGGATGAGAAGGATTTGAGGTGGATCATCTCCCAGAGAATACTGCATCTCAATAGGGTCTTCACTGCTTTGCCTCAAAGGAGTGGCTTAATGTCACAGGGTACGACAGGGCAGGTTGGGGTGGGGTGACAGAAGACTCTCTGCCTAGACAGTGTTAATGAGCAGGCCCTTT
Organism: Taxidea taxus jeffersonii; assembly: GCA_003697995.1. Classification (NCBI taxonomy): domain Eukaryota; kingdom Metazoa; phylum Chordata; class Mammalia; order Carnivora; family Mustelidae; genus Taxidea; species Taxidea taxus. The sequence continues at coordinate 2,794 of RCUC01015812.1, forward strand.
CTTTGGTGGGAATAATGATGATAGTGATGGGAATAATAGCAGTTACTGGGTTTTGACTATATATATTGACTGTGCCAGACTCCTCCAAATCATGCTGTGACAATCTCAGGCTGCTGAAAAGATGAACTAAACTAAGGTATTGCAGCCTGTCAACACATATTTTCTGAGGGCCAAACTGGGTGAGATGCTGTAAGCTCTGCTTCTTCTCATCATCTTGCATTGCAGCTCTGCTCCCTATAGCCAGAGTTCCACATTGAGAGCCTTGTTTCCCCATCACCCCACTTTGCTTTAGGAGCTCTTAGGTGTGGGAGTAAGACTTAGTAGGAGTATGCAAGGTGGAGCAAATTTCCTGGGCCCTCTCCCCCATCAGCAGGTAGTGGGAGACTGGAGCCACGTGAATTAGCTGAAATTAAATTCTCTAAGCTGGATAGTGCCTCTAAGGGCTACCAGTATAGAATTCTTTTGCCTGGGCCCGGTGACAGAAATTACACAAGTCCTGGCATTTTCCTCAGGCCTTGGAAACAGGCCTGTGTGCAGACTGTCTCCCACTCATATTTCCCATCATGTGTGTGTGCACATGCTCACACACACACACAGCCACAACTCACACACAGTTCCCCTCCCATGTTCCCCATCCTCCCACATCCCCCAGACATACCCACACCTCTACTCCCTACTTACCCTGCTCCCTGAACCATACCCCACAACACATACACCCTAGGGAAACTTTCTGGTGAGATCTTCCTAATAAGTGGGCTATAAGGACAAAACAAAGTCCTCAAGCATCAGGTCTCAAATAGTCACTGGCTAATAAATGGATTTTTGGTCAATATTTGCATTGCTTGTGGGAACACAAGCAAGACCGTAAACTATATGATCTATGTTTTTAACTGCATTTCTGCCATTGCCTGGGAGAGGAAAGATAGAAGGTATTCTCTTCATTTATAGGTGAGAAAACAGGTATGAGAGGTAAGTGACTTTTCAAATTATGTCACAAATCAGAAACTGGGCTGGCATGACAAATGTAACCTTAAAGCTTCTGATTTGTTTCTTCACGTTTAAGTCAGCTCTGAGTTGAGAGTACTTGTTTATTTGTTCCTTTGGGCCAGGCAGATCCAGAGTATACTGTGGTCTTCCAAGTATCTGTCCAACTCAGTTTCAAGATTGTCCGTCTCTCTTCCAACTTTTTATGTCCTGATAGAGAGCAATAGCCTTCAAAATACAAGTACCAGTCCTTTACGTAATCTGTTATTTGCCGCAATTTAACAGTAATACAAGCGTATTTCTGATATTTAAAAAATGAAGATAAGCAAAAACATACACAACCTGCAGTTCTACCACCCAGACACAATGGCTGTAAGCATTTTGGTGCATTTCCTTTTTGCCTTTTTTCTGTGTGCATATGTGTGCTTGTGTATGAAATGTGTACCTATTTTTGTAAAGATTTTATTTCTTTATTTGAGAGAGACAGAGTGAGAGAGAGATAGAGAGCATGAGATGGGGGAGGGTCAGAGGGAAAAACAGACTCCCCGCTGAGCAGGGAACCTGATGCAGAATTCAATTGGTCCTGGGACTCTGGGATCATAACTTGAGCTGAAGGAAGACTCCCAACAAAATGAGTCACCTAGGCACCCAATATGTACCTATTTCATACCATATTTCCTGTATTCTAAGATACACATTCTTCATTTCTGAAATCAGGATGCATCTTACTATGGATGTCAAAAGTGACTTGCAAATGGCCAGGCAGAGGAATACACTGTGATATTGTCATCATTGCTGATGTGTGTGCAGACTTAGCTGGGCATAGAAGGCATCTATTCATCTGATTGTCACTTCAGTTGAATTATTTGTATTGATAACACTGTTCATGGTTAAATTTTTAACTTAAATTTGGCTTTCTCCCTCATTGTCACTTAAAATGTCTCCTCAAAATTACACGATGATGCATCATTGAAATGAAAAATTATTGTATCTGCACAAGATTGCCTGTCATATGCCAGACAATACAATTAAAGGCAGTAGAAATTGCCAAATCTCTTGGAATAGATCATAAAATTTTCAAAGCTAGGAAAGGTTGGTGTGACCATTGCATGCATTGTGGGGGACTATTACTCAGACACTAAACATCTGTCAAAAGCTTATGAGTGACTTTCAAGAAAAACTGATTGATTTTTAGCTAATGTAATTGAATTAAAAAAAAAAGAAAATAATAAAGAAACTATGAGGTTTTTTTTTTTTTTTTAGATTTTAAATAATCTCTACACCCAACCTCAGGCTCGAACTCACAACTCTGAGATAAAAAGTTGTACACTCTAAGGACTGAGCCAGCCAGGCACCCCAGAAAGAAATTATGAGTTTAACCAAACAGAAACTGCAGATGAGCTCCCAGGATTCTTCTACATGCTTCAATATGACTTTGTCACATCATTACTAGCTGAGGTTATGAAAAGCCAGCCGTATGTTACCACAATATCCTGCTTCATTGCCAATGGCCACAAGTAATGCTGAAGAGTCTTTAAACTCTGGAATGTGAAGAAAGCTTAAACTCTCCTTTTGGGGCTGTTCTTGAAAAAGAAAGTGATATACAATTGTGTGGATATATGTATGCTACCCAGCAGATTAAAATTTAGGTATATCAAAGGTAGTTTTTATTTTCCTTAAAGTATTCATGAACCAATGTCTTACGATCTGTGTCATCTCTGAATTGAAAAATAATAGTTGGGCTCACACTGTCTGACATAGAGTTGGGATTATGCTTTTTAACTGAATATATCGTAAACATTTTCAATGTCACTAAATGCTTGAAAACATGATTTTATGGCTTGCTATTTTTTATATGACTATGACATATTTCAACCATTCCCTTATTATTAGACATTTAGTGTGATAAATAACACTGATGTCAACATCCTTATCTTTTATCAGGGATTACTCAGTTGAAAGACAAAAATTGTTAAGGCTCTTGATACAATTGAAAAACTGCATCTCAGAAAGATTTTGCCAATTTACATTCCCACCTGCAGTGTATCTCCATCAAACATGTTTTTTTTTAATTGAAAAAAAAGTCTTGCTAATTTGACAGGTGAAAAAAAAGATAGCATATCATTTTTATTTACAGTTCATTGATTATGATGAAAGTTAAATACTTAAAAATATAGATGTTGGGCATTTACATTTTTTGTACAACTTGCCAGGTCATATCCTTTGCTCATGTGTCCACTGGGGTCTCAGGGTGTGTTAGATTTGTTTCTAGTAATGCACTAGATGCTATTGATGCCACCCCATATTCTGTCCCACTTGATTTCACCTGCAGCTGCAGTTTCCAGCATCCTCATAATCTTCCACCTCAAGTGGATTTCCTCTCTTCTCTGCCTGAGGCTTTCTCTGACACAGTGAAAACTTGCTCTGCCTCTACCAGGTGCAACCTGGAAGTTCAGGATAGTTTACACCAGGGGGGCTAACCTTTGATCAGTGGGGATGGAAGTCTGTGCATAAATATCACAGACTCCCTGTCCTCCAGTGAGAGGATTTGGAGACATGTCCTACATGGTTTCTCAGAGAGTTTTGGGCAGAACTGAGTCCCAGGTGCCCACAGAGTAACTTGCTCATTAACATACTCGTTATTAGCTTTTCTCCTTTCTTTGTCTCACTTTGCCCATTCCCTTTTTGTGCTTCGTGAACTGCCTCCCCAACAAACCTCCTGTACCCAAATCCTTTTCTCCAAGTCTGATTTTGGAACTGAAAGTAAGAAAAAATAAACAAGAACAGTGTCTGTCCACACACCTTTTTACCGCAACGTTCCTTCTCTCAAATTGAACTCCTCAGTGCAGATGGTACATTTGAAAACAAACATAGAAAAATGAACACTATATTCTTAGTAAAATTTGGAGGGCAGAACACAGCAGTGCGGAAGGCTCAGTCACCAAGGGAATGCCAATTGACTGCTTCTAAAAACCTTGCCCGAGATAGACTGGACTCACAGTGTAGAGACAAAGATAACTTTCTGAGTTGCAAGGCTAAAGATGAGAGTCTGGACTTAGGGAATTCAAGAAGGTAAAGTCAATTTACACAGGCTTATATGCCTTTTTGATATATGAGACTTCTAAAAAAATTTTGTATTTATATCTATACCTGTCTGTCATATATACGCATACATATGTCATATATATGCATATATATGCATACATATGCATATATGATGCATATATATGTCATATATATACGCATATATATGACATATATATACGTATATATGATATATATATATGCTAATGTATTAATTTACAATGAGAGACACAATTGTTAACAGACCAAAATGCTTGAGTAGGCAGATCAGTGTATTCTTTTCCTGTGGGCAAGTTGTGTGGGGAGCCAAATAAATTATCAAAAGATTGCTTGGTGAGCATAAAATCGCAATGATGGGAGATAGTCGATTGTAAGAATCTTTCGGGGGGCACCTAGGTGGCTCAGTGGGTTAGGCCTCTGCCTTCGGCTCAGGTCATGATCTCAGGGTCCTGGGATTGAGCCCCACATCGGGCTCTCTGCTCAGCGGGAAGCCTGCTTCCTCCTCTCTCTCTGCCTGCTGCTCTGCCTGCTTGTGATTTCTCTCTGTCAAATAAATAAATAAAAATCTTAAAAAAAAAAGTCACTGAAGGCTCCCTTCAGTTAAAAAAAAAAAAAAGAATCTTTCGGATTATTCAACTTGAAGCACTTTCATCAACTACAGGGACAGCCTTGCCAATGAACCCATAATGCTGGGTTCACTTGGCCAAGATCATTAATTTGGATAGAGCTGGCTTGTTACAGTCATTTCTTTGCTTCTAGCTGGCCAACCACTTTCTATTCACTCCAAGCAGTGTATAATACAATTAATTTGGTTTCCACTTACAGAATTACAATTGCATTCCAGTTCTGCTTCCTTAAGATTTGTCCTAGATCACCTTGAGCAGAGTTTTGAGAGCTTCCAAAACTTCCAGTTTCACATTTACAGATAATTTCCTGGTTGATTCCCAGATATCTCTAATCCTATTCCTTTGCAGTGGATTTTACTAGTTTAACTCCCATGTGGCAACTTCATTTACTTTTTGTAGCAAGGAATAAAGTGTATATAGGGAACATCATATAGCTGCCCCCCACTCATGTTGAGATGAGAACCACTTTCAACTCAACAGATTTCTTACTTCTTTTTCAGTTTCATCTTCCACAGTCACCCTGTGTTCCAGTAACAGCTTTCAGCTTGCCATCTCCAGAGTAGTCAGTGCTCATTCTCCTCCCCAAATTCCACACATGCTAGAATGTACTTCTTTCCTCATTTTCCAATGAATTCATCCATTCTTCAAGATCCAGCTCATATATCACTGCCTCTAAGACTACTTTCTTGAACCACCTCTATTCCTACTCAAGCACCAAAGATATGGAGTCTTTCTTCTTAGTGTTGCCGCACACCTAATTCAAACTTCTATCATAGCATATACCCCACTGTGCTACAATTATTTGCATGTCCATTTCCCGCAGTAGACTATGAGATCCCTGAGGGCAGAGGTATAGTGTTACTTATTTTTATATTCCCAGAGCTTAGCATAATGTCTAACTCTCAGTAATCATTAAATAAATGAATTACCCAAAGTCCAATGGCTAAGCATCCAGGAAGTGTTATATTTTGAAAACTTTAGTCTTGAAAGACATATGATAGAAAATCATCATGGATCATTTAGCAAAGTTGTGTGGGGAGCCAAATAAATTATATATGAGAGAGAGCTATGAACTTATATGATATCATTTGTTAACAAATATTTTGTGCCCAGTACTGGGAAAATAGCAATGAACAAAACACACAAGGCCTCTATTTTGTGGAACTTATATTCTACTGGGAGGAGATAGATGATAAGTACATAGATAATTAAAATAATTTCTAGATTGCAGTGACTATTATGAAGAAAATACAGCAGGGTGGCATGAAAGTAAGTGATCCAGAGGAAAGGCCTTTGTTTGTTTGTTTGTTTGTTTGTTTGTTTTTTGGACTGGTTGGTCAGGGAAAGCTTTTTTGAGTGAGAGACATTTGATCTGATAAGTCAATAATGAGGAGTCAGCTATTCAAGAATCTGGCAAGCAGTATAGCAGGCAGAAGAAATGACAAATGCATGGAGCTTCTGAGTGGTTCCTTTGGTTAAGCATCTGCCTTCGGCTCAGGTCCTGATCCCAGGGTCGTGGGATTGAGCCCCACATCAGGAACCCTGCTCCGTGGAGCGCCTGCTTCTCCCTCTCCCTCTGCTGCTTACCCTGCTTGCGCTTTCTCTCTCTCTGTCAAATAAATAAATAAATAAATAAATAAATAAATAAATCTTTTTTTTTTTTTTTTTTTTTAAAGGCAAGTGCAAAGTCTCTGAGGTAGAAATGGCTTGTGGCTATAAGAACAGAAAGAAGTTCTGTGGGGCTGAAGAATTTGTGTGTTAGGGGCATGGTACAAGATAAGATCAGAAAGGTGGGCAGAACCCAGATCATGTAGAGTTTTTTAAGCCACAGAAAGATGCCGGGATTTTATTTAAAATACAATGGAAAGCCACTGGAGGATTTTTAGTAGATGAGTGATATGTTTTGATTTACATTTTAAAAAGATCACTAGCCTGTTGCAGGATAATTATACATAGAAACCATGAAACCCATGAGCAATACAAAACTGAAAGCTATCACTGAATTCTGCTACTTAGGCAGCACTCTGCGCAATGATTCACTGATACAGGAGGGAGTGAAAAACCAACTTAAGGCCCAGTCTATCCTCCAGAAAGTTAGTTGTGTGACACCAATTTTACAGATAGTTGGGCAGGTCATGGAAACCTTTAAAGAGAGATTTTTTAGACTAAGGAATGCAGAATCCACTCCAGCTGGATACTTGAAAGATGAAGAGGGAAGAAGTGTAGTCTGCAGAATGGCCTAGAATAGGCTGGTCTATTGGCCTATTTCAACATTAAGATATGAAGTAGCTTTTAGCTCGATTCTAGTGGTCAGTAATCTGTACTGGAAACCCCACTTAAACTACCTAGTTAAGGTCTAGGAGCCCTGGAAGAGAAAAGAGCTAAGCAAGAAGCTATCCACAAAACACCTACTTTACCTGTCTGATAAATCCCTGCAGAGAAACCACACATCAACTTGCTCTCATCCTCAGCATCTCTCTGCCAGCTGTAGGATTTGTAGCAATATAGGTACGATGACACTTCCACCATAACTTAACCTGTGTGCCCTGTGATGTTCTGTATGTGGAATGTCCCTTAAATAAATGTTAGGAGACATATGGAAATAGAGGCCCATGGAAGTACCCTGTGAAGTTAGGGCTTTTCCTTAGAGTGAACCAAGAAGTCTGTCTTCTGTCAAAGCTCAAGCCGGACAGAACAACATCACCAGCTAGGGAGGAATTTTGAGAGGGCAGAGTCATGGAAGCCGTTTTAATCCCAATCCCTCCCCACAAAGAGGCAGAAGCACTGGGTAAGAAAGGCAGGCCCAGCACTCGTATTTTAGAAGCTATACATATGGACAGTTGAACCTAGAGAGAGAGAGAGAGAGAGAAACAGAGAGAGAAGGGAGATTTAGAAGACAATGAGCAGGAAGGCCAGATGGATCCTGCAAACTCCTAGGAATCTAAGGTAATAAACTGCCAGATGTACTAGTGATGCTGGTGGACAAAGATCTTGCACAAGAAAGAAAATAAAAAATACAAGGCATTGGGACTGCCTAGGCACAAGAAGGGGGCAATTAATATTATTTGTTCTCAAAGGATATTTAGAATCCAGGTGTTACAGACAAGGGAATCAGAGCCCAGCAGTGAAAGTGAGGGCAGGGTTTAAAATTCTTTCCCCTAATTGGTACACAAAAATTAAGGAAGTGTCCAGGCTGTGGATACAATTGAAATGTGAGGTGGGAAAATTAAAGCTGTTTCTAAAAACATGAAGGGAATTTGGCCATGTAGATTAAACTCACAATACAAGGATCTTATCCAGTAATCTGGCACCTACATGGGGGCCCCCAAAGAAGGAAACGGCCTGAAATTGTTAAAAAACCTTCTTCCTAGGGAGAGGTTATACTGGTTCTTTAGTGAAAAGGAGCCCCAAGAAGAGGGCAGAAGAGAATTGAATGAAGGATTTACATGCTGTGAGTAAAATGGCCTACCCAGTGAGAACAACCTAATGGAAGTGTGTGGGAAGGGCTGATTAATTAACTGACTTGTATGGAGGGATATAATTATAAATCCCCCACAATTCTATTACAGTGACTCCAGTAGGGGCAGCCATTTACTTCATAGCCCTTGAGTACCTGAATCAACAGTGCATGCAGTGCTCCTTTCCCCTTCCACAGGAGACCATCATCCAAAATTGACTGGAGAAGATCACAGATCATAAATGAGTAGTACGTGACAATGTACTCAGCCAGGCACATGTGGGATGAAGAGTGGAGAGAGAAAACAGTGACCTAGAGGTGGGGATCCCTTCTTTGGAAGTTGCTGATCGGCTACTTGGGTGCCAAGAGCCTATTGAGAAATACTCATACCAATCACAACCCACCCCTCTTCTTCAACTTATTGCCAAGCTCCTTCAGACTCGGGAAATCTGACACCTGGTAAATTGGTGGGAAGGCAGAATGGCAACTGCATGATATGCTGTCCAGAACCTGCAGGTTAGATGCAGGACATCAGGGGAAGGAGGGAACGTCATGGCTCCAATAAAGGGACATATCACGAAGGAGTCAATTTTTATCATATTGTTGGATCTGATGTGTTTGAGATATAGCAGACTGTCCAACTCTATGACACTTGAAAGGTTTTGGCCTGACAGTTCCTGATACCTTCAATATGGGTGGCATTTCATTTAGAAGGATATATGACCGTTGCCAGAGGAGATATAAAGCTGCGAGAGAGACCCTGGCAGCAATAAGCCAAAGCTCTATTGGTCTTTTTCTCAACCTTGGGATGATCTGTCAAGTCTTAGTTGTATTGTGTTTTCACAGAGCATTTAGTTGTTCTCCCAAAACATTCAGGGAGGAAGTGGGCTGTAGGGGTAGAATAAGTAATTACTTTCGGGCCATTGAGTTCTCTCAAATGACACAGCAAAGGATATGAGTAGTTTGACCTCTCCAAGCCTCAATTTGCCCCTCTGTAGAGAGAAATAACACTTCATCTACTTCACAAAGTTGTTTTGAAAGTCAACAGAGAGAAAATAGATGGGCCTTGTAAACTTTATAAATGTGAAGGATTATCATTTATCACAACCATAGATCAGGGTTAACCATCTTTTTTTTCTTTTTTCTTTCTTTCTTTGGCACGCGCGCGCGCGCGCGCGTGTGTGTGTGTGTGTGTGTGTGTGTGTGTGAAAAGCCATATAGAAGGTATTTTCAGTTTTATGGCCCACAGAAGTTTCTGTCACATATCCTTCTTTGTTATTATTGCTTCTAAAAGACCTTTAAAATTTAAAAACCATTCTGAGCTCATGGGCCTTATGAAACAGGCCACTAGCCAGCTGTAGCCTGTGTACTGTAGAAGGCCAATGTCTGCTCCAGATTATCGACATACCTTGGGACTGATGATCCATCCTCTCTGTATGTTCTCCGGAAGTTCAACTACCTTGACTCTAAGACTGTAAGAATTATCTGAATCTTTCCATTTTTTATTGAGATAAAATTCACACAACACAAAATTCTCCATTTTAACCATATTAAAGTATACAATTTAGTGGCTTTGAATACATTCACAATGATGCACAACCATCACCACTATCTAACTCCAGAACATTCTGACACCCCAAAAAGAAATGCATTAAGCAGTCACTTCTCTCCTTCCCCTATCCCCAGCCCCTGGCAACCACCAATCTGCTTTCAGTCTTTATGGATTTGCCTATTCTGGATATTTTATATAAATGAAATCATATAATATGTGACTTTTTGTGTTTGGCCTCTTTCATTTAGCATGATGGTTTCAAGGTTCATCAGTGTTGTAACATACACACATCACTACTTTATTTCTTTTTATGGTTAAATAATATTCCATTGTATGGACATTTTGTCTATCCATTCATCAATTTGTGGATAATTGGATTGTTTTCATTTTTGACTAATAAAATACAGCTATGAATATTCATGTACATGTTCTGTGTGGACATATGTTTACATTTCCTTTGGGTATATACTTAACAGTGGAGTTGCTGGATCATATAGTAAGTCTATGTTTAACCTTTTGAGGAACTTCCCAACTGTTTTCTACAGTGGCTGCACCATTTTATACTTCTACCAGCAACATGTGAGGGTTACAATTTCTCCACATCTTCAGCAACACTTGTTATTTTCTATTGCTGTTTTTAAAAATCATAGCCATGCTAATTGGTGTGAAATGGTCTCTCATTTTGGTTTTGATTTTCATTTCTGTGATGACTAATGATGTCATGTGTTTATTGACCATTAATATATCTTCTTTGGAGAAATGTCTATTCAAATACTTTGCCCATTTTTAAATTAGGTTGTTTCTATTTCTAGAGTTGAGTTGTAAGTGTTCTTTTTATATATTCTGGATAGTAGGCCCTTTTCAGATATATGATTGGCAAATTTTTTTTGCATACCATGTTTTGTTTTTTTAACTTTCTTGATAATGTCTTTTGATGCTCATAGTTTTAATTTGATGAAGTCCCATTTATCTATTTTTTCTTTTATTACTTTTTTTTATGTATATCAAATAATCCATCACCAAATCCAAGATCACAAAGACTGACACCTATGTTTTTTTCTAATAGTTTTATAGTTTTTGGCATTTACATTTAGGTCTTTGATCCATTTTGAGGTGTTTTTTTTTAACGTGGTGTGATGATTAATTTTATATGTCAGCTTGGCTGGACCACAGGAAGCTGAGATATTTGGTCAAACATTGTTCTACATGTTTTTGTGAGGGTGTTTTTATATAAGTTTTATATTTAAATTGATAGGCTGAGTAAATTAGATTGCTTTCCCTCATGTAGATAGACGTGACTAGAACAAAAGGGCTAACCCCTCCCCTGAGTAAGCGAGAATTCTTCCTGCCTTCAAACTGTGATTTTGGCTTTTTATCTGGTTTTGGAATCAAAATGAAACATAGCTCTTCCTGGGTCTCAAGCCTGCTGCCTTTGGACTGGAACTAAACCATTGGTTTTCCTGGTGTTTGGGCCTTCAGATTTGGACTGGAACTACATTTTCCTGAGTCTCTAGCATAACCCATCCTCACCTCTCTTTTGATGGATAGATAGGTCTATATATCTATATCTATATCTATCTATATATATACATATATATATGTAGAGAGAGAACCATATATTTATATCTATCTATCTATCTATCTATCTATCTATCTATCATCTATCCATCTCATCTATCTATTATCTATCTATTCTATTCATTCTGTTTCTCTGGAAAACCCTAATATATATTGTATGAAGTAAGTGTCCAACATCACCCTTTGGGTGTAGATATCCAATTGTCCCAATGCCATTTGCTGGAAAGATTCTTATTTCCCCATTTTATGATCTTGCTACCCCTATAGCATCAAAATCTATTGGCTGTAGATGTATGGGTTTATTTCTGAACTCTCTGTAAAATTCTGTTAATCTATATGTCTATCTTTATGCCAGTACTATGGTGTGTTTTTATTTAATTTTTTAATTTTTTACAAACATATAATGCATTATTAGCCCCAGGGGTACAGGTCTGTGAATCACCAGGTTTATACACTTCACAGCACTCAACATAGCACATACCCTCCCCAATGTCCATAACCCCACCACCCTCTCCCTACCCCCCTACCCCCAGCCCCCCTCAGTTTGTTTTGTGACATTAAGAGTCTCTTATGGTTTGTCTCCCTCCCAATCCCATCTTGTTTCATTTATTCTTTTCCTACCCCCAACCCCCCCACCTTGCATCTCTACTTCCTCATATCAGGGAGATCATATGATAGATGTCTTTCTTTGATTGACTTATATTGCTAGGCATAATACCCTCTAGTTCCATCCACGTCATTGCAAATGGCAAGATTTCATTTCTTTTGATGGCTGCATAGTATTCCATTGTATATATATACCACTTCTTCTTTATCCATTCATCTGTTGATGGACATCTAGGTTCCTTCCATAGTTTGGCTATTGTGGACATTGCTGCTATAAACATTTGGGTGTACGTGTCCCTTCGGATCACTACGTTTGTATCTATCTTTAGGGTAAATACCCAGTAGTGCAATTGCTGGGTCATAGGGTATCTCTATTTTCAACTTTTTGAGGAACCTCCATGCTGTTTTCCAGAGTGGTTGCACCAGCTTGCATTCCCACCA
>RCUC01015814.1:0-13580 GCA_003697995.1 Taxidea taxus jeffersonii
GGGAGAGGGTGGTGGGGTTACATTATATGTTTAAATAAAAAAAAATCAGAACTGGGTCCTGGACACTGGTGCAATATTTAATGGTGATCTTTGAAAAAACATATTACTAGGGTCCATTTTGTTTTCTATCATAAAGGAGGAATAAGACCTACTTTAACTTATAAGGTGAAAATTAAAATTAGAAGATGTGGTCAATGTGCTTTGTAAACAGTGTATGTAAAATACTGTATTGTCACTAATTTGTTAGTATCATAGATCTCAAGTTAGTTCCCACTCCCTACCCCCCAACCAAACAAACATAAGGGCAGCAGGAGGAGCCTTTAGAAATGATGAATATGTACATTACCCTGATTGTGGTGATGATTTCAAATGGTATATGCATTATGTTCAGAACCCATCAAATTGTGTACATTAAATATATACGGTATTTTATATAATGATCATAGTTCAGTAAACCTGTTTTAAAAAGCCTAACGATTACCAATTCTGATTTACAATAGCACCAAGCAATGGTGTGATACGATATAAAAATTCCCCAAATACAGGGACGCCTGGGTGGCTCAGTTGGTTGAGCGGCTGCCTTTGGCTCAGGTCATGATCCCAGCGTCCTGGGATCGAGTCCCGCATCGGGCTCCTTGCTCGGCAGGGAGCCTGCTTCTCCCTCTGCCTCTGCCTCTGCCTGCCTCTCTGTCTGCCTGTGCTCGCTCTCTCTGACAAATAAATAAATAAAATCTTTAAAAAAATTCCCCCAATACAATAGATTTTCCATTACTTTCATCTGTCAAACGGCACTTTTAGTTGGAAGGGTACTGCTAGGAAATCAAGTAACAATGCGAATCAGTTCCCAGAAGCTATGGATTGCTGGAGCTGGAGCCGGAATTAGAGCCAACAGCTCTCCTGAGGTCCCGGACACTGAATGGTCATTTGATGATGGCCTGATGCCCTTTATTAGACTCAGCCATTTTTCTCATTGTTACCTTCCTGACTTGACAGATGAGAACACAGCTCTTGGGCCCTACTTGTGATAACCAAAACAACCTTACTGAAAAAAGGAATCATTACCTTCAAACAGTCAGAAGTGGCTTTTGTAAGTTAAAGAAGTGAGTTTCAGTGATTCAGAAATGGTCAGATCTGCCTAAGCCAAGGGACTAGAGCTGGCTATCCAAGGTTGGTTGCCCATGTAAAAAGAAATGGCATCTCTAGTTCTCCTGGCTGAGACCATCACTTCTAGACTACAGAAAGCCCTACACAAGCACAGAAGTGTCCACATGCTCATTTCCAGAGCCTAAATCATTCAGCTGTGCCTTTTAAGCCTTCCAAATTTGCAAAATGATTTAGTAAATTGATATTGTTTTGATTTAGGGAAGAGGTAGGTAAAAAGTACAGGAAATCAAGTCCATTTTTATAAAAAGGACCTTGCCCTAGGCTATTTTGGTAAAAGAACTAAATAAACTACAGAAATCAGCCTAAGTCCCATTTGGCATTTTCCAAACCCAAATTATTTCCAGTTATAAAATGCATTTCATGGGAAAAAATTAATAATAATGATAGTAATGGACACCACTATATTGAGCACATTCTATGTGCAAGGCACTTTACAAATATCATCTGTATTCTTCATAATAACCTGTGCTAACAGTTTATATTTCAGGTTTTTAAAAAGATTTTATAGGGGAAACCAGGTGGCTCAGTGGGCTAAGCCCCTGCCTTCGGCTCAGGTCATAATCTCAGAGTCCTGGGATACAGCCCCGCATCAGGCTCTCTGCTCAGCAGGGAGCCTGCTTCCCACCCTACCCTCTGCCTGCTGCCCTGATCTGTCAAATAAATAAATAAAATCTTTTAAAAAAATATTTATTTATTTGAGAGAATGAGAGAGAGAGCAAGCACGTGTGTGAGCGGGAGGGAGGAACAGAGTGAGAGAATCTCCAGCAGACTCCCCTGCTGATCGCAGAACCCAATGCAGGACTTGATCCCAGGACCCCAAGAACATGACATGAGCCGAAATCAAGAATTGGACGCTTGACCGACTGAGCCACTCAGGTGCCTCTACGTTTCAGATTTAAAAAAAAAAAAAATGAGTCTCAGGGAGACAAATAAGCCACAAACCAAGTAAATAACAAAGCTGAGATATAAAACCAAGATCCTAAAAGCCCAGATTTTCAAATGGCAATAAAAGATCATATAACAGGGGCGCCCAGGTGGCTCAGTGGGTTAAGGCCTCTGCCTTCGGCTCAGGTCATGATCCCAGGACGAGCCCCGCATCGGGCTCTCTGCTCAGCGGGGAGGCTGCTTTATCCTCTCTCTCTGCCTGCCTCTCTGCCTACTTGTGATCTCTGTCAAATAAATAAATTTTTAAAAAAGATGGTATAACATTTCTCCCTTTCCTAATCTCACTCTCTCCCACCCTCCCTTGTCTCTATCCCCGTCCAACACCTACCACACATACATTCATCACCAGAGAGAGGCAATGTGATCTATGGGGTTTTACCAAACAAACCCACATTTAAGTTCTGACCATAACCATTTACTGCAAGATTTCAATGGTACAAATTATTTCCCATTAAATAAGGTTAAATTAAATAAATGTACTCACTGCCTAGTATAAAGACACTTGCTATATTTGTTGCCAGTCCCCTTGCTCTTTTGAAAGCTTAAAGACCAAGGAAGATGAAGAAGAGCAGTCTACCTATATCACATTATAGGTAAGGTTAGAACTTCCCTTAATAAAGATGGAGGTGTTTCTAGCAACCTATAAAACACACGTATGATTAAGGAATTGCCAACAACTTTGTGGCATCTAACTATGACTTTTATCTATAAAATACAAGAGAATAATATATAACGGTCATATGGAATTTAGTCTAGAAATGCAAGGTTGGTTCAACATTCATAACTCAAGCAATGCCACTGACAATATCAACAAAGGAAGAAAATCCATACATTATTTATATAGATGCAAAAAAGTATGACATTTGTTCAATAGCCATTCATGATTTTTAAAAATACTCAAGTTAACTAGAAATGAAAAGCAACTTACCTCAGCCTGATAAAAAATATCTATGAAAAAACCTACAGGGATACCTGGGTGGCTCAGTCCTTTAAGCGTCTGTCTGCCTTTGGCTTGGGTCATGATCCCAGGGTCCTGGGATAGAGTCCCACATTGGGCTCCTTGCTCAGTGAGGAGCCTGCTTCTCCCCCTGCCCGTCGCTTCCTCTGCTTCTGCATGCATGCTGACAAATAAATAAAATCTTTAAAAAAAAGAAAAGAAAAGAAAAACCTACAGCTATCTCACGTTTAATGGTGTTAAGACCGAATGATTGCCTTCTAAGATCAGGAACAATGCAGGGCAACCACACTTAACAATTGTATTGAACATCACACTGGATAGAAGTCCTAGCTAATGCAGTAAGGCCCAGAAAGAAATATAGATAGAATTGGAGAGGAGAAATAAAACCGTCTTTACTCACAGAAAACTCGAAAATCTAAGTAGAAAATCCAAAAGAACCTATGAAAAACTACTAGATCTAGTAAGTGACATTACCAAGGTTGGAAAACAGGAGATCATGATACAAAACAGAATTTTGTTTTTATACATAGCAGTGAATAAATGCGGACTGAAATTTTCAAAAGCACCATTTGCTAATATAGGACCAATAAAAGATGCAATACTCCAGGATCAATATAACAAAGTAGTATAAGATTTATATGTTGAAAACTAAGAAAAACATTGATGAGAGCCATCAAGATATAAGTAGTCAGAGTTACATGTTCACGGATCGGAGGACTCAATATTATCAATATTGCAATTCTCTCCCAAATTCATCTATAGATGCCTATCAACTCCAAATCAGTATTCAACTCAACACTCAATAAAATCCAAGCAACCTTCTTTATTAAGAAATGTACAGGGTGATTCTAAAAGTTATATGAAAAAACAAATAATCTAGGACACACCCAAAGCAATTTTGAAAGAGAAAAAGTTGGAGGACTCAAACCCACTGATTTTAAGACTTTTACTACTAAGCTACAACTATTCAAAATCATGTGATATTGGCATAAGAATAAACACATAGATCAATGAAGCAGACAGTCCAGAAATTGATCCACCCATATACAGTCAATTGATTTTTGGCAAAAATGCCAACTTAATTCAATAGACAAAGGACAATCTTATAGTCTCTTAATAAATAATGATGGAACAATGGGGTATGTTTGTATTTCAGTGAACCTCAACCCGAAGCTCCTCCATACATACAACTTGAAATTGATTATAGACTGGAACGTAAAGCCTAAAGCTAAAAAACTTCTAGAAAAGAAGAGAAGCAAATCTTTATAATCTTACATCTGATAATTACGCATAGGACAGAAGGAATATGAACCGCAAGAGAAAAAACTGATCATCTGAATTTCATCAAAATTCAAAACTTCTGCTCTTTGAAAGACAGTAAGAAAATAAAAAAGAAAACAAACAAGCCACAGACTGAGAAAAACATTAGGAAAACAAATGTGACAAAGGGCTGATAACCAGAATATATAAAAGAACCCTTAAAACTGTACTTGTAAAAAATTACCCAATTAAAAAAAGTTAATAGACCCTTGCTTAAAATCATTAGTCATTAGGGAAAAAATGTGGAATAAAATTACAAAAAGATATCACTAGCTATGTACTAGAATGTCTAAAATTGAAAAAGACAATAACAACGGTGTCAAGGATATGGAGCAACTGGAACCTCATATTGCTGGTAGGAATCAGCAAGAGTACAGTTTGACAATTCCTTATAAAGTTAAAAACACACTTACTCTAAAGCCCAGGCATCCCTTGGTATTTACCTAAGAGACATATATCTGCACAAAATAAAGAATAAAGACATATATCTGCACAAAAACCTGAATATAAATGTTTACAGCAACTTTATTCATGATAAAAAAAAATTAAATCTTCCCAACATCATCCACCATGGTGAGTGGATAAAGAAGTTTTGATACATTCACATAATGGAATTCTACTCAGCAACAAAAGGCAGCTAACTATGGATAAATGCAACAATAAATGCAACATGGATAACTCCAAAGCATTATGTTAGGTGCACCTGGGTGGGTGGCTCAGTCAGTTAAGCGTCCAACTCTTGATTTCAGCTCAAGTCATGATCTTGGGGTCATGGGATCGAACCCCATGTCGGGCTCCTTGATCAGCATGGAATCTGCTTGGAACCTTCTCTATCCCTCTTCCTCTGCCCCTCCCCTCGCTCAGTCTCCCTCATTCTCTCTCTAAAATAAATAAATAAAATCTTTCCTAAAGAAGCATTATGTTACGTGAAATAAGCAAACTCAACGACTACACTCTTGATCCCATTTATATGAAATTCTAGAAATGACACAACTATTACAGAGACAGAAATAAGAGCAGTAGTTTGCTACATAGGGAGGGGGGTCAACTATGAAGGCGCATGAGGGAATATTCTGGGTGAGAGAAAGTTATATTATCTCTATTCCAGTGGTGGCACACCCTATAGAATTTTGTCAACATTCATACATTTGTAAATACTTTAAAAGGGTGAATTTTACTCTATGTAAATAATGCCTCGAAAAACAGAACAAAAACGCATACCACCTCAGAAACGGCCATCTGTTTTAGGCAGAGACCTACAACTCATCAGGATGAAAAGTGCTGAGTTTTGATCATAAGTTTAAGAATCATGATTGAAGGACAGAAAGACAGGGAAGACTGACCAGGATCGTGACAGTTTTGTGTGTCTCTTTCACGGCTCATCGATGGCGCTGTGTGAAAAAGGGCTCCGGTGCGAAGGGGATAAAAACATCACTTAGGATCAAAATACCCTGTTTGCTATTTATTTGAAAATCAGCTTAAGATGATAAATGGCCGCCAACTGTCCTTACCAATTGCTTGAGTTTGTCGATGACTCACTTAAAACGACTGCTCGAGGAGAAACGTTAAAGTACTAATTTTCTTCATTGTGCCCCAGAGTTCACCCAGAAGACAAGACTGGCAGTCGTTCCAGGCGGCAGGAACAGCATGCATGGCAGAAAGGTAAGCGAGCATGATACAGCCAGGGAACTGCGCAAAGTTCTGGGGCACTGAGGGTCTGGTGAAAAAGCTGTCTGATGAGACGAGAGGGGTAGGCATGAACCAGCGTGTTGAACCAGGCTGATGTTTTGTAAGCTGTGCCGAAGAGTCAGAGGTCAGTTTGAAGGGGAGACAGCGCGAAGCCTATTAACAGAGGAGTAACAAACCAAGATTTGCATTTAGAAAGATGACTCCAAGAAGGGCAAGTCAAGGATAGACAGAGGCAGAAGGCAGAAGAAGAGGAATTCCCCCTCTTTCTTTTTTTAGGTAGTTGAAAAACTGGTGGCGGACCAGAAAGATGGTGTTAATTGAGGCAGCAGAAAGAGGCCCTTCACAATCTCTAGCTAGCAATCGCTGATCGCTTATTTTTCTATTCCCAATAGATTAGCATTTCCCTAAGGACAGGAATGGTGACACACACACACACACACACACTCTCTCTCTCTCTCTCTCTCTCTTCCAGCGCCTGGCTAACAAGGATAGTAACTGCGATAGCTGACTGAATGAATGAGTAAATAAATGAATGAAATGACAATCTCGGCCCAAGAAAACCATGAGAGAGCGGTTATAAAATGCCTCTGAGGGACGCCTGGGTGGCTCAGTTGGTAAAGCGGCTGCCTTCGGCTCAGGTCATGATCCCAGAGTCCTGGGATCGAGTCCCACATCGGGCTCCTTGCTCGGCAGGGAGCCTGCCTCTCCCTCTGCCTGCCTCTCTGTCTGCCTGTGCTTGTGCTCTCTCTCTCTCTCTCTCTCTAACTAATAAATAAATAAATAAATAAGCTTAAAATTTAAAAAAAAAAATAAAATGCCTCTGATGGGTTATTTTGGAAGCTGATAAGCTACCCATGACAATGAAAGTGAACTGGGTATCTTTGGAAGTTTCTTCCAATGCAAAGATTTGAGGACTCGAGGCTACTCCCTTGTGAAAGTAACAAATGGCTGAAAAGGGGCTATGTGAGATGTTCTAAAGAAAGCTAAAAAATTGGTCCCATGAAAAATGTCAAGGGGTGAGTTTGTAATATCAGGAAATAACTAAAACAGCTAAAAGCTGACAGATTTTGGGAGGTACCTGGGTGGCTCAGTTAAGTGTCTGTTTTGGCTCAAGGTCATGATCTCTGGCTCCTGGTTCAGCAGGGAATCCACTTCTCCCTCTCCCTCTGCACTTCCCCCCAACTCGTTTCTCTCTCAAAATAAGTAAGAATCTTAAACTAAAATAAAATGAAATAAAAGCTGACAATTTTTTTATAAAGGCCCTAGAGAAAAACAACTCATTGTCATAATTAAGCTTCTGAAGGCAGGAAGTAGGGTATACATCAGGCCCCTCCATATTAAAGGGAGGGATTATCAGGTGCTCAGAGTATAAACCCCAGAAGTAAGATCTAGAAGGAAATCGAAGGAGGTAAGAGTGCATAATTAGAAAAGGAGAGTAGGTGGGGCCCCTGGGTGGCTCAGTGGGTTAAAGCCTCTGCCTTTGGCTCAGGTCATGATCCCAGGGTCCTGGGATCGAGCCCCACATCGGACTCTCTGCTCAGTGGGGAGCCTGCTTCCTCCTCTCTCTCTCTCTGCCTGCCTCTCTGCCTACTTGTGATCTATGTCTGTCAAATAAATGGATAAAATCTTTAAAGAAAAAAGAAAGAAACAAAAGAAAAGGAGAGTAGGCAACAATAGGCAGAGGTCCACAGAGGTGAGCCGTGAGCACCAGGAAAATGAGCAAAGGAGAAAGCAGACAGATGAAACAGGGAAAATCTGCAGTCAAATGCTCTACCCCTGAGCTATACTCCCGAAACAGGGAAAATCTGGTAAAAAACAATTAGTCAGTAAGCATCAACATCACTTCCAATGGTCAGCAAAGTCCCAATGACAGGCATGGGTCTAGACAAAGCTCAAGCTCCCAAAAGGCCTGGCTAAAAGAAAGCATATTCCTACCCTGGGGTACCAAGCACTGTACCCAGATAAGGACTTCACAGGAGTGAAATAGAACAGAGCCCAGTTTCTGGCACAGAAGTACAAATTCAGTCTTAATCACAAGGAACTAACCAAGAGAAGCCTTACAAAAACCTAAGCATACAAAGTCAGAATGAGACTAGGAGACATGCTGACCTGCTGAGCTAAGCAGCTTAAGGTTCCTGAAATTCTCCCCAGCTCACCACCAGCTGGGGCCCAAAGCCTGGTTGAGGGCTGAGCTGTCTCAACTCTGTCCAATGGAGAGCACTGAAGACATGGAAGTCAGCAGGACTCAGAGGCCTCCCAACACCAGACAGCATGAGGCAAGGCCATGGGCAGAAAATACTAATCAAAGAGACAGTGTGTCACATGGGAAAGAGCATGAAAGGGTAATACAGAATTTTGATGATAGAGATCTCTGTCTACTTTTTCCACCCACTACCATATTTCCCTAACCCAGAATACATTTCTTAAAAAGCTCTATGGCCTATAGCTATTATTCATTAATCTATTCGTTATTATATTTGTGGCCACACCTAGAAAAAAATAACTATTAGGCATCAGTTCCTTGGTGAAGACCTATGCCCCAGCTGCACATACAACATTTATTGGGAAGATCAGATTCCCACTACCTTTTTTTCCTAATGTACCATATCATAGTCATGGATGATCATGAACGTATAATTGATAACATATAAGAGTAGCCCATATTGCTACTCTTGTTTCCCATTCTGAAGCACAGACTTACACAAAATTACACAACAAACTAGTGGCAGAGCCCGCAATACAACCCAGATGCCTTTGCTCCTTCCATGTTTGCCGTGTCAACAAATCTGGTAGAGATGTCAGTCATCAGGAGGCAGAATTGAATTAAATGCATTCACTTGTAATTTTTAACCCTTCCCACTGAGCACACGTAGCCCAACAGAAAATCTCTTTCCATCTGCACAGACATTCTTTGATGCACTGACAGAATGGAAATCCACTAGAGGTTACACAATTTAGATTATCCAACTCGAAAGCAAGAGAAAGCCTCAAGCAACACCATCTGATTATGAGATTTTGCTGCTTTGGAGAATTAATCAAATTCATCCTAGAGGCTCGTCTGCCGCATGACACACTCATTCCTTGATATCGACACTCCCTAACAAAATTCAACACAAGATGTGCTGGTGACTTCTTTTCCTGGTACTTTCTGATCTTCATCTGTTACTATGACTAGCATTTGAAGAAACATAAATAAGCAGGAGGTTGCTTGATCCCTAATATCTACATAATCTTTTGTATTTATATGAAAAGCTAGGGAGATAGTAAGGGTCTCATTCACAGGAATACTTTTCACTGTTACTTCTGAATATAAAACAAATGAAACGAGAAGGGGAGGAAGTCTAATAACTGGCAAATCATGAATAATTGAGTTGCTATAACATTTGAAGACTATGACTTAAATTATTTAACAATATTCAACTGTAATCAAATAGAATTTTGTTGAAAAACTTGGCATATTTAGAAAAGCTAAACAAATATACATGGCACACCAAAAACTTAACCTTAACCACCTTTCGTTACCTACAAAGTATAGGCCATTCCTTATGTATGGTTTATTCCTCCAATGAGTGGGCCTTGAATAAAAAACCCTAAAATTCACCTAAAAACACATTTTCTTTAATGTACAATAACTTCTGTTGAATAAATAAGTGAAACGAACCACGTTCATCTCCAGAGTCACAGAGGTAAGAAAATCATTAAAAATCTCTATTTTAAAAAACAGTAACCTGGGGTAACTTGGCCTCAGTGGGTTGAGGCCTCTGCTTTCGGCTCAGGTCATGATCCCAGGATCCTGGGATCAGGTCCCGTGTCGGGCTCTCTGCTTAGCGGGCAGCCTGCTCCCCCGCCCCCCACCTCTCTCTCTGCCTACTTGTGATCTCTCTGTCTGTCAAATAAATAAATAAAATCTTAAAAAAAAGAAGAAACTTGACAAATACTATCCCAGCCAAGTGATCAAGTTCATACTGTCAGAGTTAAGTCATACTGATACTATACATGGTGGATAAGATGCAATGAGACCAGCCGTTTACTTCTCTAGTCTTCTTCCTAAAAAGCCATAACCCACATCTTACCTTGAGGAAAACATCAGACAAACCTTAACTGAGGGATATTCTACAAAATCCCTAATCAGGACTCTTCAAACTGTCAACGACATCAAAACCAAGGGAAGTGTGAGAAACTGTCACAGCCAAGAGGAGCCTAAGCAGTTGTGATGATTACATATAATATGGTATCATAGAGGTGATCCTGGAACACAGAAAGGATATTAGGCACAAGCTAAAGAGATGAGAACAAAGCATGGACTTGAGATAATATCAATATTGGTTCATTAATTGCGACAAATATACTGTCCTAGATTATGTAAGATACCGAGAAACTGGGTGTGGGGCATAAATGCGAACTCCCTGTACCATCTTTGCAAATTTCCTGTAAATCTAAAACTACTCTAAAATGAAAAGTTTACTAACAGAGTTAAAAACAAATTTTGAAAATGAATACTGGAGGGGTGCCTGGGTGGTTCAGTGGGTTAAGCATCTTAGGGTCAGGTCATGATCCCAGGGTGCTGGGATGGAGCCCCACACAGGGCTCTCTGCTCAGCAGGGAGCCTGTTTCTCCCTCTGCCTCTGCCTGCCGCTCCTCTGCTTGTGCTCTGTCAAATAAATAAAATCTTTAAAAAAAATTATTCTTACGAGTAGTGAACAGCTATGATATATAAAAGATATTAGACAGCGATACTGAGCAATCAAGAGTGTAAACCTGGGCAGCTCGGCAGGTTAGGCCTCTGCCTTTGGTTCAGGTCGTGATCTCAGGGTCCTGGGATCAAGTCCTGCATTGGGCACTCTACTCAGCAGGGAGCCTGCTTCCCCTCTCTCTTTGCCTGCCTCTCTGCCTACTTGTGATCTCTGTCAAATAAATAAATAAAATCTTTTTTTTTTAAAAAAAGAGTGTAAACCTAAATACTCTTTAGCTCTCCCTTTTTGGTTCTGTCTCAAATTCAGGGAGTCCTCTTAGACCCTATTAGCCAGAACTTACATTAATAAATACATGCGGCAAAGAAAGAAACAAAATAATTCCTAATTTTTTCTATTTGTCTTATGGCGTATGTGTTGTTTTCAGTTATATGAAATATATCTAATCATAATGAGGCATGCTACTCGTTATTTCCTCTACTGAGGAGCCAAACTAGAACCCCCAAACTATTAATAATGTACTAAAGGTTCACTTCAGCAAAAAGCTAATTGGTTGCTTTCTGTGTGCCATTCCTTCTGGAACCATCTTCCTGAGAAGTGCTTTAAGCGTCTGTCAGAAGCCAAGAACATGAATTTGGGCTGCGTGGGGAGCTAGGGAGTGGGGCTGCTGCAGGCCATGGTCCCATGTAGCTGACCCTGGTCATCCGACTTTGAGCAAGTATTATCACTTGCTTGAACCCCTTTCTCTGTCATCCTTTGCTCCCTCTGAATCTGGTGATTTCTAGGAACAAACTTTGTTTATGACACATGCTGTATATTATTTGGTTTGAAGAAGCTTTGTGCTTATGTGAAGGAAAGCAACGTTCTTTTTCAAAGCTTTCAGTTAGTTCTTAAAATATTGGAACTTGCAAAAAGCACACGCAGGGTTGTTATTAGCCCTTGAGATCAATAGCTTAGTCACTGCTATGAGATATTAAACAAGGAGTTAGGAAGACAAGAAAATCTTTAGAGTTGCATCTATTCTGGCAAAAGCAGCATGGTAGAGGGGCACAAATATATTAAAGACCATTTTAGCAAGGGAGCTCCTGCCAAGCAAACAAATCCTGGGCCACCCTATCTACTTAAGTGTCTTCCCAGTGGTTTTTTAGCTAGCCGGCAGCTGAATTCTAGGCATAGCTAACAGGCAAACAAAGAGGCTTGGAGGTTGAGGAATGAGAGTGGATGTGGGCAACAGCTGGACACGGGGACATCTGCAAAACACATTAACTGCCCCCAGCACAAATATTCACACAGGCAGTCATTAATTTCACATCCCTTCACTAACCGGAATACACTTCACAATGTGAACTGGATTCAAATGTGTCATTTGAAAATTGTCAGTTGCATATACCTGTCTCTGACTGAAGTAAAACTTAAAGGAAGATACCAGATACCACAAAATAACAGAGGAGATTCCACTCAGTAAGAAAGATGTTATCTGGAATCTCACATTTTCTTCCCACTGGTCGTCAAATGATTCTATATTGAAAGACGTCCCTTTGTAGTTAACTAGCTGGGCATTCCACTGCACCACTGTTGACATCATCTATGATGTCACGAGGGTGGCAGCCATCAACATTACAGCCCACAGACTGGGCAGTGCCCAGGATCTCTTTAATGGTTCCAGAGAGTTCTCTGGCTAAATATCGATGTCGCATCTGTCAGGCAATATTGACGATCTCATCAGAAGTGTTATTTCCACTGTGCTTTATGTTTTTCTGCTTCTTTCTGTCTCTTGGTGGTTCCTTGAGGGCTTTGATAATCAGCGCATAGGCAGAAGGTACCGCTTCAATCTGGGCCTGTCTGTTCTGAATGGTCAGTTTCACGGTAATCCTCAGACCCTTCCAATCACCGGTCGCCTTGACAATGTCATTACCAGCCTTTTATGGAGACACACTCAGTGAGCTGATCTTCAGGGCCGGGGCAGATGTGGCACCGACTTCACCACCGGTGCACCTCAGATACACGACTTTGATCTCATTGGGGTCGAACTTAGGTGGCATGGCGGAGTTGGCTGGTGTCGGATGAACCTGGTTTCAGGATGACCCAAGGCAGTTATACCTTTGCCTCCTCCGAGCTGAAAGCCAAAAACTGGAATCTCACATTTAAAAAACAATCTCTTGGGGGCGCCTGACTGGCTCAGTCGGTATAGCATGTGACCCTTGACCTCAGGGTAATGAGTTCGAGCCCCACGTTGGGGGAAGAGATTTACTTTAAAAAAAAAATCTGTTAGGGGGCACCCAGGTGACGCAGTTGGTTAAATGGTGGGCTCTTGGTTTCAGGGCAGGTCATGACCTCAGGGTCGTGAGATAGAGCCCCACATGCCCTGCATCCCCCAAGTATGGCTCTGCACTCAGTAGGGAATCTGTTTGAGATTCTCTGCCCCTCCGGATCATGCTCTCGCTCTCAAATAAATAATCTTTCTCAAAAAAAAAAAAAAAATCTCAGAATATACTTAGTGTGAAGACACTAAACTCCAAAGAGTTTAGTATTGAAAGGAGAAAAAATAGTAGCTTTATAGTGGCGGAACCTGGTAAACATTGCTCTAGACAAGTGATTAAGGTCAACACCAACAGTGATTATGCTGAGGGCATGTACTGTTGTTATGGTGTGATGAAAATGGCACTTCAGGGACGCCTGGGTGGCTCAGTGGGTTAAGCCACTGCCTTCGGCTCGGGTCATGATCTCAGCATCCTGCGATCGAGTCCTGCATCAGGCTCTCTGCTCAGCAGGGAGCCTGCTTCTCCCCTCCCCTCTCTGCCTGCCTCTCTGCC
>RCUC01015815.1:0-23520 GCA_003697995.1 Taxidea taxus jeffersonii
ATAGATGAGTATTAAAACAACTTGTTAACTTATTTGACATGCTCCTTAGAGGGTGCAGGCGTTGTCCGTCTTTCCTCTGTTATAACCCGAGTTATTACCACAGCACATTGAACAAAGTGTTTTCTCAATAGAAGTTTGTTGAATAAGTACATGAAAGAGGGAAATATTGATGTTGAATGGATGACAGTGGTGTTGCTAAAATAGAATTTAGATTTTGGATCCATAACTTAAGACCTTAGCATGGTTTGTTTTTGGCAAGATGAGGATAAATCTCAAAATTATGTGGTTGAGATTTAAAGAAAATATGAAGAAGACAATCAGATACACTGGCAAAGACTGTATTTTTGGAAAATGAAGGTAGTAAAAAGGAATGTTGGAGATACCTAGCGATTTGCGTGGAAAATCAGCAATGGTAATGAAAGTCAAAATTATGGCCTATAACACTTACATACCTTTGCAGAACATGGGAAAGGAGCAACACATGTATTTATTTATTTAGAGATTTATTTATTTATTTTAGAGAGAGTATAGGTGTGGGGGGAGGGACAGAGGGAAAGAATCTTCAAGCAGACTCCCACTGAGTGGAGACCCTGATGGGGGGCTTGATCTCATGACCCATGAAATCATGACCTGAGCTGAAAACAAGAGTCAGACATAAAACTGACTTAGCCACCCAGGTGCCTCTATTAAAATCGTTGTGAGATTTTAATACATGGCAAGAGGTTTATACACTTTCATAATTGTCATTCAGATTCACTGGGATGTTATTCAAAATTGAAAGATAGTGATAGTATCCCTTTAAAAGGAACAGACATACTGTGATAATAAATTAGAAATATAGTTATGTATCAAGGAGACATAGTCTACACCATTGTGAGTTTCTATACTGATCTGTCACCGAGGAAAATTGAAAAGGGAATCAGAAATTATATTATTGGAGGAGTGTTTTCAAGCTTCTTGGCCAGATGGAAGGAAGAGATAATATGCTTTTGATAGAGGTCCAAAAGATGACCTGTGTCAAGACAAAGTCATGATTGAGGGATTTTAGTTATTAAAAATCTGCTAGAATTCTCAACCTGCTAAGAAGCTCAGGCTTGCAAGCTCATGAGGTCTTTTCAGAAACTGGTAATAAACTCCCCAAACATAGGCCATTAGAACAACAGTTCCTCTGGGTCTGCCTCAGATATATAGAAGAAATTTATTGACAATTGAAAGGAGCAGAAGCTTTGGGGGATGTCCTTTGACATCTTAGAGTTCATGATAACCACTGATGGAAAACCTGGCAATGTCAGCCACATGCTCCACACACTTCCAGAGGGTAGATTTAAAAAAAAAATCAAGGAAAATATAGACATGATTTTATGGCATGCTATTTCAAAGAGAAAATGACAGCATACTTAGAAATACAGTTTTAACTCTGCATATTATAAACCATCCATCTAATAATAACTACGAGGAATTCCAGAAAGAAATTAAGGTCATTACATAGAGAGATCTCCAGTGAACTCAGATTTTTGTAAGATATGTGTAAGTGGTAGAAAAAAGGGTACAAATAAATTAAAAAGTATATAAGGATGATCAAATGGTTAAGAATAATGTCCATAAAGCTCAAGCATACTCAGATTTGCAGAAAGTACCACTGACAATATAAATAAAACGGAATTTCTTCAATATATTCAGAGAAGGTAAAAGATCAAGCAAAGGCCATGTGCCAACACTGGGGAAGTAGATGCAGTATTATATATTGCCCGGTAGAGTTCCTTGTATCAGCTTGATCTTCATACTGAAAAGAGGGGGGGCACACATTGGAATGGGAAATGCAAACTCCATACAAATAAAGCAATGAGAGAGCATTAGCAGTTCAAATGAATCCAAATTGTATGAAGCAAATGAATGACACCTTAGGGTACTCAGAAAATTCAAACAAATTAACTGAATCACTGTTTGTTATTACAGAGAAATTGTGGAAACTGGGCAAGATGTAGGAGACAGAAGTCAATGAATTATTCTAAAAATCTTTAAATCAAAGGTGATCTCTGTAAACATAATACTCATTTCTATCACTATTTAGTCATATCTCTTATTAATCTATTACAACTCCCCCCAGCCTTTTTTTTTTTTGCTGACAATTTTAACACAATCCTAGATATCATGTTATTTTATCTCTAAACATATCGGTATTCATTTAGAAAATAAAAAAGGTTATTTTTACACATAACCACAATACCAGCAGAGGTGGCGTATTTAACAAAGATTTGTGATTTACCGGAAGTGGAAAATGATCACTGGGACATAGAATGGTTTGATACAAGGCTGTACTAGACTGGCTTCATCTTTCTTTGGGATTTCTTAACTTGCTAAGAAATGAAGCCAAAATGATACTATATATCTGAACTTAATAAAGAAATTTGACATGGTCCTCTAAGTTGTGGACAAGATAGAGACATACAGATGGGATCCCAATATTCAACTGAAATAATGGAGTTCTGTTCAATTGGAGGGAAGTTTCTCTTCTTAACCTTGTCATTTTTGATATTTTTTTGCCAATGACTTTGAAGAAGAAATAGAAGGTCTGTTTATCCAAGTTGTGGATAATAGAGTCATCAGCCAAAAAAATATTTACTATGTGGAAGATAGACTGACTCCAATATGCTAGAATTTAACAGGTCTGAATATATGGTTCCTTATTAGTTGCCAAAAATTCTGCTGTAAAAGATAGGAAGTTTCATATGGCACTGAGTACACAGTTGACTAATGGTGTTATGAGGCTTCCAAAGAAAAGAGAATATGATTCAAGGTTGTAGGAATGCACATAGATGTCTCACAAGACAGCAGTTACAGCCTCATTCCCTCTCTGTTCTACTGGGTCACTTAAGGGGAATGTAGACAGATTATAGCTAAGAGATATAAAAGGAAGTAATCAGTATAGGTAAGCCATGTCTGTGTTGAAAGAAATAATAAATATTCTGGAAAAGAGATAACTTGGGAGATGTGATAACCGTCTTCTGATATTTGAAGGGCTATCATGTGAATGTGTAATTACAATTTCTGTGAAGACTTGAGGTTCAGCATTTTAACCAGTAATAGAACTTCCAAGGAGACAGATTTTGGCTCAAGATATGGAAGAATTTTCAAATGGTCAGAGTATTTAAGTGGAATGTGTGTGATTTATTTTTAAGTCACTGGAGGTGTTCCAGAACAGAGGCATCATTTCATGGGATGTTATAGCAGGCACCCAAACTTTGGATGATTAAGTAACACTTAAGGTCTTTTTTCATGCCTGAATTTTTAGCATTCTATGAAACTGTTTTCAGCTTGCTTAACTTCAAAGAGCCCAATTTTCTAGTAATTCAATCCAAGATAATTATGTTTTAACCTCAAAGGGATGGTACAACTTAATAGGGTTCTTGCCTAGCTTCCTTTCTCCCTAACTTTTTGCCTGATTTGTATACAAGTGACTTCTGACTGCCATCTTGTCTTTATGAAAATTTCTTCCTCCTTTAAACTCAAGCCTCTCTTACAGTACACATATGCAGATTACCTATAGCTTTCCATTTTCTAGCTCTGGCCAGATGGAAAGGCTCCTTGTCATTTGATTGGCAGGAGTTTGGTCACAAACTTTCAACAACCCCCAACAAATATTCTAGATCTAGGTTCTTACATTTGACCAGCTATAGAACTTTACATAAAAACTCAGTCTTTTTAAAAAAATATTTATTTATTTTAGAGAGAGAGAGAGAGAGAGAGAGGGCATGGGATGGAGGGGCAAAGGGAGAGAGAGAGAGAAACTTCAGACTCTAAGCTAAGTGAAGAGCCTAATGTGGGACTCAGTCTCACAACCCTGAGATAAAGACCTGAGCTGAAACCAAGAATCAGATGCTTACCTGACTGTATCATGCAGGCAGCCCATGAAAACTCATAGTCTTTATCCACTTGCAAGTTTAAATAATTGAAATCTAGACATTATAACCTCCACGATTACATTAAAGTCCTTCTCTCACAAATGAATTTATTTTGAAACCCATTTGGCTTGCAGGAGAGTTTGAGGTAATGGTGGCAAATACAAATAGAGGTGAGCAGGGATATGAGGAGATAAAATTGGAGACCAAGATTTGGGGGTGTTTCATAATGGATAGTTTGTTATCTTGTAGAGAGAGAGTAGTGGGAATTGCAGTTTGGGGTGAGTGTCCTCCCCTGGTATATATACTCCAAGTGTGTTCTAATAGTTAGGAGACTTGGATTTCCTTAACACTCAGACCAAACATTAGTACTAAGAAAAGAGTAAAAGAAAATAGCATTTATATTCTTTTGTGCCATGGCCTGTGCTAGGTACTTTTTCTATGTTATTGCCTTTAAATCTCAGAATAACCCTTGGAGGTAGGTGGTAAAAGATGCAGGTAAGGAAACAGTACAGGAGGTCACATACTTGCCCGCATATATACACAGCTAGTAAGCTACGGAATGGTGATTTATGCTGACACATGTTTGCCTTTTCTACCACACCATGCTGCATTCTTTGCTTCATGGATAGAAGTAAGGGTCTCAAGATACAACGTCTGGAAATGGAGCGATGAAGCCATAATGATCTTTTCACCATTTTAAGTAGCAAATGGTTATTTGCTTTTAATGGAAAATTCATAAGATTAAAAATATTGAATTTCTGGAACCCCCTTGAGTTCAAAGCAGATATTCACTTTAAGAAGCTATAAAGCACATGCAAAGTTGTCAGCCATCAAATACATCAAGCAGGTAGCTCAAAGCTTTCTGTAAAACATGAAAAAAAAAACCAGAGGTCATTTTTTTAATAATTCTCCAGCTGTCCTGGGTGCTGCTGCCCAACTGATGTGGTGAATTTGCTCGACCTCAAGTGTTTCAGGTGACAAGATTAAATCAATATGGGGAAAGGTTTCTTGACCTCTATATATCTTGAGTTCAGTGAGATCTGTTTGAGAGGACTGCAACTCTAGGTTCAGGGCTGTAGGAAGCCTTTTGGCAGCTGGTGGCGTGTCTGTGGAGGGCTGTGATAATGCACCCCCATCAATTCCCTTATCTCCTGATTACACTGCTTTTTAGAAGCTATCCCTAGAGTAAATCTCTTCAATTGATTTTGCTGTCAGGAGTCAGTTCGAGTTCACATAGAAAAGGAAGATTAGTACCTCACTGGTTAAGTGCTTTAGCAATTTGCCCTACATGTTAAATTATGGGCTTTATCAGCTCAGAGCTGCTTAATTTCCGGAGCAGGGGGAAAATGATACCATTTGGGCCAATGGTTGGTCTTCACATTTCAGTCATTGGGGAGTTTGGCAGTTTGAACTTCTCTGTAACTTTAGTAAAATCCTCCAAGTCCTGGGACTGATTTTCAATATCGCTGTTAGTTCCTGTCTCTCTTGATAAATTGCACGGTCACATTACTCTGAATGGCTGTAGAGTCTGCCTCCACTATCTTCTCCGATTGCTTTCAATAAGTATAAGAACTTGCCAAAATGATAATACCACTGTTAGTGTTAGTGTCACTTCCCGTTTGTGTGATTGTATGATGCAGCATGCAAATAGAGCAAATCAGCAGCATTACAGAGAGAAAGGACAGATCAGCTGCAGTCCAGCTCAGTGAAAAAGGTTGGACTAAACTGCAGTTTGAGTCCCCAATTTCCACTATGTCTGTTACAGGAGAGACAATATCTCATTCCTATCATAGTCTTTGTTATCCTCATAGAAACTCCTGGAAACAAAATCCCTCTCTTTTGTAAATTATTTTACCCTCCTTGAAATCTCTTAACAACTTCTGTTACATGACTATTGGGACTTCTTTTTTTTTTTTTTAAAGATTTTATTTATTTGACAGACAGAGATCACAAGTAGGCAGAGAAGCAGTCAGAGAGAGAGGTGGGAGCAGGCTCCCCGCCAAGCAGAGGGCCCAATGCGGGGCTCGATCCCAGGACCCTGGGATCATGACCTGAGCTGAAGGCAGAGGCTTTAACCCACTGAGCCACCCAGGCACCCCAACTATTGGGACTTCTATCTGCAAATCAATTTTTGAAGGAATGGTAAGATTTCTAGTGAATCTTCTTGTTGGAAGTTGGAAGAGGCTGGTGATAGTCTCCCCTGTGTTATTATTATCTCTAAGTGTTTTTTTCTTTTAATGGATGAGCATTAATGTCACAAAATAACCCCTTATAATTTTTGTGAGCAACAGAGTAATAGGCAGATCTTACTCCCTAACTTGTTTCTGATCACCTTGACTTCTGATCATTTCTCTTCTCTATATGGACCTCTACTTGCCCATGGCATCTCAGATTTCCTCTGCCTTCCTCCCAGCTGCCAGCTGAACAACTTCTGGAAGGTGGACTGGGCATGCTTCCAGGCTGGAAACAAGCTATGCATACTGTGCACATGGACGTATATTATGGTATCAGTTTGATTTCATTGTGAAGGACTTCCTTGAAGAAGCCTTTTCTTTCTTTTTTTCTTTTTTCTTCTTATTTATTTTTATTTTTCATTATGTTCAGCTAGCCAACATATAGTACGTCGTAAGTTCTTGACATAGTGTCCAACAGTTCATGAGTTGCCTATAACAGCCAGTGCTCATCCCAACACAAGCCCTCCTGAGAGAGTTTTTTCTAAACTGTGACCTGTAGGGTGGATGTGTAAGCATTACCCAGGGAGAGAAAAAAAAATCAGAGACAAAGACCCAAAAATGAGAGAGTGTAAGGTGAAGAGGGGAAGGTAGGAACAGGTGAGGTTGAAGTAGGCAGAGCTGGATTTTTAAGGACCTTTTCCAGTTTCAGTTTACCTTGCTGAGGAGTTTATATTTATTCTGACAGAAGGAAGGGAATGATTTCCTGGTCCTTCAGAAAGTTTGTAGTTTCTAATAGCAGTGATTTACTTCCCTATTTCAAACAGTATTGTTCTTTGCCAAACAAGGATGTATCTCCTGCAATGAATAGAAGGGCAGATAAAAATCCTCTCTACTGTTCTTCATTAACAAGTGTGAATCCTGAGCACAATGAGCTTCAAACCTATATCTTATGATGAATCATTCTTAGTGATTAGTCATTTTTGAAAATCATATTCCTTAAATTTGTAAAACCTCCTCCACTCAACTGGATCATTTAAAAATGCAAAATCTGATCACGTCCCCTTCCCTACCTGAAACCATTGACTAGCCTCTCATTCCTATGACTTCTAGGTCTTTCATGGTCTGTTCTCACCACATCTCCAACGTAATCTGCTTATTCTTTCCCTCAGTCCCATAGTTCAAGTCTTACTAACTTTTGTTCAGGCCCTCGTCTCTCCCACCATAGAGAATTTGCACCTGATAACCCCTCTTTTTACAATATTATTTTGTTTCCTTCTCACCCAGCTAATGTTCACTTCTCCATCAGATCTCCATCAGGTGGTCCCCATCATCGCCTCCCCAGGGGTGCCTTTCTCAGCCCTTCTTTCTCAACAGGTTGGATTCCCTCTGTTGTACTTCTCTTATATTCATCAAGAATGATAAGTATAAGTCCTGCTTCCCAAGAATTAGGGCCTTATGTTGTGTTGGATGGGTCCAGAACTTCATTTCTCCTTTTGGTATGTGTATCTGGAATTTCTTGGTAGAACAATCAACCACAAAAGATTTCCTCACTGCTTCCTGGAACAGGTCTTCACTGCTCTTTTGTGTTTCAGTAGGCTTCGTTCTCTCCCACTTCAAGCAGTGACTGTTAGGTTCATTTCAGCATCTCCAACCACTTCTCAGTATTCTTTGTAGACTCTTCTTCCTTCCTTGTCCCTTCCATGTAGCTATTCTTCAGGCTTCTGTACTTATTCCTGTTCTTTTCTCCCCATCTAAACTTCCCTTAGGTTATCACATCTATTCTTTTGAACTCTGCAGCTACTTAGACCCCAGTGAATCCCAGACCTTATGTTCTCTTTAGCATCCACATTTTCTTGAGCCCAGTTGCATTTTTCTTAAAAACAATGGAATATTCACTTTGAGATGCTGAAGACATCTTATAGTCTATGTTTAATATCAACATCTACATTTCTTTTCCCATTAACACTGCTCCTTCTTCTCTATTACCCAAGCACGATATCTTGGAACTGATTCTGACTCTTTCTTCTTTCTAATTTTTTTCCACCTTCACCTCTACACTCATCTGATCATCAAATGCTGTGAGGACTACCTCTTAAATGTCTCTAGAATCTGGCTTCACTATTCTTACCTTTCCCTAAGACAACATCTCCCTAGTCTCCCTCATTTGAACCTTATGTCCAATTTACCCACCTATAGTTTAGTTTATTCACAATGTTGTCATCAGGGTTAACATTTCAAAACAAATACAAATTTGATCCTCCAACAACTTTGGCTAAAAATCTTTGTTCATTATGCATTTTCTATAGGATGGTTCTTAAGCTGCTGGCATGTTGTTCAATGTCCAGGTCATCTCTTGTTACATTCCCCAAGAATTGTCCACTTTGATCATGTTGGTCTTCCTATTATCTACACACTTGCTTCCTTCTATGGTTTTGCTCATTCATGTTGCTTCCTCTACTATCAGTTCCTTCTCTGTCTGGGTTACTTCTTCAATCTTCAAATGTCACCTTCCTTGTGAACTTTCCCTAGAACTCACTAGTAAGAATTAGTAACTATCCCTTTCTTGGTATTGCCACAGTATTTAGTACATGCCTTTGTACCACTTATAATAAATGAATAATATACATATGTACACAGCTATAGTATGTTATTTTGACTTATGGGAATACTCCCCTCACTAAATAGAAACATTGTGAAAATAGGGAAAACATCTTCGTATAGTCTATACCTCCAGAGCTTAGTCCAATGTTTGGATCTAGGAATTTGAAATTTTTTGTCAAATTGAACTTAGCAAATGGTGTTTCTGTGTATTGAATGAACATTCTTCTATTTAGAAAATGGGCACAGGGGCTCCTGGGTGGCTCAGTGGGTTAAAGCCTCTGCCTTCTGCTCAGGTCATGATTCCAGGGTCCTGGGATAGAGCCCGGCATCAGGCTCTCTGCTCAGCAGGGAGTCTGCTCCCCCCCCCCACTCTCTCTCTGCCTGCCTCTCTGCATACTTGTGATCTCTGTCTGTCAAATAAATAAATAAACTCTTTAAAAAAAAAGTGACTATATGCTAATATGACTGACATGGCAAAGTGTTTAAAAAAATGGGCACAAATTGTTGACAAAAAGGGTAACTATCAAGAAACAAACAATGGGGGGGGGTACCTGGGTGGCTCAGTGGGTTAAAGCCTCTGCCTTCAGCTCAGGACCCTGGGATCAAGCCCTGCATCCAGCTCTCTGCTCAGCAGGGAGCCTGCTTCCCTTCCTCTCTCTCTGCTTGCCTCTCTGCCTACTTGTGATCTCTCTCTGTCAAATAAATAAATAAAAATCTTAAACAAACAAACAATAGGTATTTTTAAAGTTGGCATTGAATGAATCATTTGTTAAGATATTAAAAGGTGAAAGCATAGTTGACATGCATTTGATTTAATGTATACTTCAGGCATTAATAATCCCTCTTTTTGAGAAAAATAAATAGAGCCTCAGAATGGTTAGATATCAAGAAATCAAGCCCCTTGTTTTTTTCCTGTCAGGTTTTCTAGAGGTAAGAGAGATGGGACAGACCTATGAAGGCTGTGTTGTTAGGCTGAGGCAGAGGACAGGTGCCATGGCGATGAAGACAGGTACATTGAAAGACACACTGATTTTAGGGAAGACAAAGTGATCCACAATAAAGTCAGTAAAGGAGTCATTTTAGAGGTTATCCTGCAGTTGAAAAAAAATGTACTAATAATTTCAATTCATGGTATTTTTTGCTGAATGGTGAAATTAGTATTCAGTGGTAAATACATTTTTGAGGGGTAAACTCGGCCTCTGCTTGGCTCATTGGTAGTCTGATGAGAAACTTTACTGCACTACATGTCAAGGGTTAGCCATAAAAGCATTTCATTCTGAAGTTAAAATCCATTTCAGTCAAGTAGATTGGAATTAATTATATTGTAGTACCAACTCACAATTTTCTAGTTTTAGAAAAGGGAAGGTTGTAAATGAAATTTAGGTTAGAATAAAAATTTAAAATAATGATATACATGGAATGTTATGGTTGAAAAAGACTTCACATGCATCTAATTTACCCAGAGAAAACTGGGGCTCTGAAAAATTAAGTGATTTGTCTAAAGTCAAGTGAATCAGTGGCCAAGCTTTGGTTGAGCCTGAGTGAACTGAGTCCATGTCCCATACTGTTTCCATCACCATAGCCTTGATTACCCATAAGAATGAACGTACACTTCTGAAATTTTCCTATCTTGGGCTAGTGACAGCTAGTTTTTGCTGCTTTGAAAGTTTTTTGATAGCTTTTATTCAGTTAACATTCTTGGATTGAAGAGTGTTTATCTACATAGAGAGTTATATCTTTAGTATTCAACACCCTCATAAAAGAATAAGCCACCTTGGGAAGATGTATTCATTTTCCAGAAAATTACTAAGTATGTCCCATCAGTTTAAGAAATACTTCATAACAAATAATTTCTTGACTTTTTTGAAAGTGCTGGTGCAAGATGGTCTTTGCAACCTGCTAGTAAAGTAGTTTCTTGGTTAAGCAGTGGAATTTCGTAGAGTTTTGTATTTTATTCTTACCAAAGTCACGTTTGATGTGGTAGAGTCATCTCTACCTCTGCTGTTGTAGCCTCTAGAAGTGCTGCTTTCTTGAATATTGGCCCAAGGACTTCAAACCTTCTGTTTTGAGAAAAAAAAAGAAACTAAAAAGAAAAGGGAAAGGTATAGGTGGCAGGGGTGGGTGGCCAGAAATCAGCCCTCAAAACTTCCTTCAACTCTTCTTCCTTAATATTTGCAGAGTACTGAATTGATATCGCCCTAGTAACTAATCTAACAAAGACTTTCATGTATTCAGTCATTTTATTTTTACAGGAGCCCTCTGAGGTATCATTGTGGGTATCACTGTATAATGAAAGCTATAGCTCAGAGATGTCAGATAATATTTCCCATGTAATATACCCAGCACATTGCAGAACTGGCATCTGGCCAAGTTCTGAAGACTCCTAGCCTATACTTCTTTCTTTTCTCCCAGTTGTTACATTTCCAGTGTGGAGCCCCTCCAAAGCTAATAGCATTTCAGCCTCTCGTGGGGTTCCTCTGCAGTGTTTCATCAGACACTTGGGCACTGGAACTGGAAGGTCAGTAACTTAGTCTTTCAAAGATCTCACATAACCAGTTTTGTTTGGTTTATTCCAAGATTCTAATAATCTTCCAATAGGAGAGATTTTAGGAAGTTTGTGGAAATGAAAATCACAGCTTTTACAAAAGTGATGTCTCCTTTCTTTCTGAGAAGAATCCAAGTTTCTCAGAACTATGGATTAGGCTGTTCTGTTTCTTTGACTTTATCTCGTTCTTGTCCCCACAATAGTTACTAGCACGATATTCTACTAGAGAGAGAGCTTTGGGATGTTAATTCCCAAGTGATACTAATATCTAAACTTTCATTTTGCTCCAAAACTTTATAATTCTATTGGTCTATACAATGGAAAAGGAATTTATAATATTATACATCTGTCATTCATAGGTCATTCAAATATACATACATGTCATTTCAGAAACTCGGTTGTAACTATGCAAGAATTCTGTAGATCCAATCCCCCTTCCCAAATTCCCACATTTGTTTCTACACTAAATCCAATCTTCTTGTTAAGTTATATACATACAAATGACAGGTGTGTGTGTGTGTGTGTGTGTGTGTGTGTGTATGTGTGTGTGTATGTGTAAATATGTCCCAATTCTGCACATCAGCTCCTCACTATATCACCATCAGGCCTTCTCAATATTGATGATGCTGGGCTGGATCACTTGGCTAAGGCAGTGACAATAGAGTTTTCCACTATTGATGCACATTATCCCTTGAATAAATAAGTAATCTATGGGTAATACTTTGAGGCTGTGTGAATGTCTAAATAACTTTCTTATCCATCTGTGGGGAAAAAAATGAGCCCATGCTATTTTCCTTCCTGATTTGTCTTCTGTTGACTCTACCACAAGTAGTATCCTTTTATTAACTCTACTCCATGCAATATCTTTTTCAAATTTATTGTCTTGGTGGTATCCAAACCACTTTCAGTTTTGATGTTTCACAAGGTCTTGCAGAACTTAGAAAAGCTGTTATGTCCATGGATATGGTTTATTACAGGGAAAGAACACAGATTAAAATCAGCAAATGGAAAAAGTATGTTGGGCAGAGTCCAGGAGAAGTCAAGAGCAAGCTTCCAGTGGAGTCACATGAACAGTTCTTACTTCTCTCAGCAAACAAGTGTGACAACATATATGATATCATATATGATATATGATGCATTGCCCACCAGGGAAGCTC
This sequence comes from Taxidea taxus jeffersonii, assembly GCA_003697995.1. Taxonomy (NCBI): domain Eukaryota; kingdom Metazoa; phylum Chordata; class Mammalia; order Carnivora; family Mustelidae; genus Taxidea; species Taxidea taxus. Next base: position 12,380 of record RCUC01015815.1, read on the forward strand.
ACTTGAGCCTTGGTGTTTAGGTTCACTTGGTGTCAGTCATGTAGTCATGGAGCACAATTCCTCCCTATCTTCCTGCCACCAATACCAACCCTTCCCCCTCCCAGGTCAAAATAATATAGCATGGCCTTAGGGGCCAGAAAAACAAAAATAGGCAGTCACCCTAAATCTCATTCTTACCATCAACTATCTGGTGTGGTCAGTTTCAGGGGCACAGAGACAATCTTATCAGGCAGGATATTGTAAAAGCTTAGAGGTTATCTCTTGGGGACCAGTTAAGGGCCAGTCCTCTTTTTGGAATGTGTATGGTTTGAGTGCACAGGCCCATTGAGTTAATCCTTTACTGCACACTTCCACAAATATATTCATTCTTCTTTTAACAGTTTTTAGGAAAAATTTCCTGTCTTAACGTCTTTGGCCTCCCCTTCTCTGTTGTACTTATTATGAGTCCTCAAAATGTCACTGACTAGCTGAAAAGTTGTGTATAACATTAATGGTACATGTATTTCTTAGAAAAGGGATGTCATAATTAAAAAAAATTAGACATAAAAATGAATCAGTATCATGACTTCCGAAGTTCTTTTGTGAGAAGCTGAGTAATAATTTCGAAGTTTTCCTCATCTAATCTAATGAAACTCATTCGTCCCCTCAAGAACCAGCTTTCACACTAAATTAAATTTTTCTTATTTGTTTCTGTTTTATATAATCACTAGTTTCATAATGTGATAGTTTATTTCTTTTTTTAATGACAATTTTGTGATCTTTCTCCTGCAGTCAAGCTTATGTAATGTTTTTGACATGACTTAGGAACTCAGTCACCACTCAGGACACTGATGTTCTACACAAATTCAATCAAGGTCACAACCACTGCCCTGAAAGTTAATTTAGGAATATAATTTGCTTGTAATTTTAAGATTGCTTGTAATCTTGGTATCTGAGGCAAAGTCTCTTTTTTGTCCCTTTTATAGGTATTTTTATATAGCTATATAAAGCATTTGTTAAAAATAAGGCTTAGTTCTTAATCCACTGTTAAGTTTCAGAGTGCTAGTGGACTATTTCATTCAGTGATTTTCTGTTCAGTGCTAGAATATCTCATAGATACATAAGGTGTGTTAGTAGCCAGTATTCTTATATACACATAACAGAATCCACTGTGGCTTGTGTAATTAGATGCTTATTTATTCAGGGAAACAAATAAAGTGCTCAGAGTTTCATTGAGAAGCCTGAAGAAACATGCCCTGGCTGAACTCCTGCCAGAGCCACAGTGCCGGACCAGGCTACCAAGGAGCTGCCTCTGCCAGGGGGATTAGGGCAGCTAGCTGCCCAGGCAGCTCCTACCATAGTTCCTGGCACCAAGACCTCACCCGCTGCTGGCCTCAGTGCCAAGAAGATAGGCATGCTGAATCTTGCTTTGCTCGCTTTGTGTACATCCACCCCAAGTCATGAAAGTCTGAAGTGAGGGCTTTGCTCTCTAAGTGACTTAGTTTTGAATTAAGGTCTTACACAAGGATACCTGATTGGTGGCGATTGAATAACATGTCGAATGCTAGCTACAGAGAGTTTTCGGAAATAGGATTTCCTAGCTTACCTGCTTTAGCATGCTAGAAGGGGGTTGGAACAGGTGCTGGACCAGCAGAGCCATCATCTATCATAGGAAGGACAGATGTGATGAGTGGCCAATGCGCTTATTTCTCTCAGTTTTCTCATCTATCAAATTGGATGCCATGTTGAAAGGATTACCTCTACCCAGCAGAGCACTTTTATGCCTAATAGCAAATGCTTTCTTTTTCTTCTATCAGTTAGGGCTTGAACAGAGAGTAATTTTCTAAAATGTATTCAATTTCACATATACTGGTGTGGGATTTTCTATTTTCTCTAAACAATAGTTGGGGCTTTGTAGGATCATCTCTGATCAAGTTGCTTCAGAGCTGGAGGGTGGGGGCATAGATGATGGAGACTCTGAGATAAATACACTGGAATTTATGGAGTGAGGTTTTAAAAAAATTATCTGAGGAGACTGGAATGATTTATCCTGAGACGTAGGCCTTTGGAATTCTTAAGACCTCAATTCTCCCTGCCACAATTTTGTATTTGTATGTCATCCTTTACATAGATTTAAATATTATTTGAATATTTTGCACATTTTTATCCTAATATCTTTACTTCCCCATGGGCCCAGCCATGGCGGTGTTGGGCCTAATTTATAGCTTACTAACTCTTGAACGATGCCCTTCCTCAAATGTGTGAAAACATTAGAATGGAATTTCTGCTGTTTCTAAGTGTGTTTAAGTCTTGATCCCTTGAGCAAAGGCCTGTGTATTATTTGTTGTCTTTAATATTGAAGAATTTTGGCAACTTTTAAATTCCCTTGTTACCAATTTCTTCTCAGTAGCAACTGAAATGCCCTGGAAGTAAGTTGGTCATTGGGGATTAGTTCAGAGAAATGAGTATAATTTCTGCACTACCAAGAGACCAATAGTAAATATATTTATTAAACATTATAATGTATTCAATAAAATATCCAGGAAACTTTCAGGGCTGAAATAACATATCTTTCTTAGATTCCACTTCAGGGTTTAAAAGTTTTACATGACTAAAGACACAAATCACCGCACCAGTTTTGGCAGATTTATCTCCAGCCGTTGTTTATATAAGAAACATGTATCCAACTGAGTTTCACAAATAGACTTGAAGTAATTTAGTTTAGAGCACAACATTCCATTTAACCAAGAGGCTTCTGTGAAGGGAAGATGTTACTGGTTTCCAAGTGTTCTCCTGCTGACATTTATGCTCTTATAGCTGCGAGCCCACTAATGCCTTCACAGCCCAGCTGTAGACGTGAGAACTGACTTCCCAAATGAGCTTGATTATTCAAGTAGAATTATGTGTTCAACTATAATTCCTTTCATTGTGTGATCTTTAAAAAAATGTGGCCCAAAAAGGAATGGAGGGGCATATTATTTGAAAAAAAAATGCATATCAGAGGGACTGAAAGAGTTGGACATATCTATTAGAATAAACCAGAACCTTATTCAAGATTTTGTTTTCAAATAATATCCTTCATGCATTTCCCTGTAAATGACATGATCAAAAGAAACTCAGACATGTTTGCATCTTTAGCAACTCAGTCTGTGTGGTGTCCTTGGGCAGTTTTTTTTTTTTAAATAGAATTATTTTTGGATGTCAGTTATATTGATGAGTTCTATTGAACTCAGTTTTTTTAAAAAATAGAATTAGTTTTTGAGATGTCAGTTATATTGATGAGTTCTACTGAACTCATCACCTTTATGAAAAAGTTAAAGACTTTTCTTGTCTCCAAAGGTGGTATATTTCATCCTGGTTTGGAGTTATTATTTGGAACGTCTCTCATGTTTGTAGCTGAGATGGACCAAGGTAATCTGGCATTTGCTTTTCTCTTTCTTTTATGTGGGAGGCGAAAACATCCTCAGAATATGAGCCCAGAGAGGCACTAAAATCAAATTCCAGGTATTCATAACTGATCATATATTTAAATTAAGTTGGTTCATCCTCCCCAGCCCCATCTTCAACAAATGTTTAAGAAAGGAGGTGATATATTATGCCTACCGGTGAAGTGAAGGTTATCTGAACATTTGTGCATTTTGAATAGCATTTAATGGAACTTGATAATGTTGAAGGATTTGCCCTAGCAGATATCAAGGTTTGTTATAAAGCTTTGGTGATTAAAACAGGATGTGGCAGACATTTAAATAACTACACAAATAGAAGAGAATAAAGAATGTGGAAACACATGCAAATGGGGAAATCTATAAAGCAGACATGTATGGTTTTACTAATCAGGGTGGGGGAGAAGATGGAATATTAAGAAATTATGTAGGATAATTATTCATGTGGAAAAGTCAACTTCCATATATGTTTTGTACTACAACAAACATGTATCAGGTGGACTGAAATATGAATAATAAAATATTTAAAAGAAAATATAGAATGCCTTTATGACTTTGGGATAAGAAAGGGTTATAGAAGAAAATTTAAAAAGTACAAACTATAAGGGAAATGAATGATAAATTTAACTTCATTAAAATAAAGAATTTCTCTTCATTACAAGAACATTATAAAGAAAGTAACAATCCAGCAACAGGGAGAAAACATTTACAAAGAGGAAATTAAAAAGGATTTTGTATATACAAAATATGCATTTTGATATACACAAAGTATCCTTCAAATCAATCATAAAGAAATGGCACAATAGAGAAATGGGCTAAAGATATGAACAGGCATTTCATAAAAGAAAGCTCAAAAAGACCTGTAAGTACACCAAATAATGCACAATCTTATTAATAATCAGGGAAATGCAAATAAAAAATATAATGTGATAAGCCTTATATATATCGGAGTTTTTAAAAATGAATATGTGGTTAATGGGGCACCTGGGTGTCCCAGTCAGTTAAGCATCTGACTCTTGATTTTGGCTCACGTCATGATCTCAGGGTTGGGGGATACAGCCCCATGTTGCTCTCTGTGCTCAGCATGGAGCCTGCCTCACTCCCACTGCCCCTTCCCCTGCTCACTTTCTCTCTCTCTTTCTTTCTCTCAAATAAATAAATAGCTAAAATCTTCAAACCAAACCAAACTCCTGAGTAAGTTGTTGCTGTTGTGGACAATAGAGTAGAAATATTTTTATTATATATTTTTATTATATATTTCTTAATGTTTCTTAAAAAATACAATTATAAGCATTCAAATAATTTAAAATTTTTTACTCTAAAAAGTGTTTTTTCTATTCAACAAGACTGGGAAACAATTCTCTAGACCAATTTCTAGTCCAGCTTTTTCTTAATGCAGATAAGGAGAGTATGACTGAGTGGGTTGGTTTAAGTTCTACATCTAGTTAGTGAATACATAAGGACTCGAACCCAGGTCTCCTTACTCCTAGCTGGATGATAGTTTTACTTAACAGAAGAACGTCCTAACTCCTATGTGTGCTTGGGAAGACTACATAATCTCTCCCCAACTGGTGTTTCCAGTTTCCAGTTTCCATTAATTTTATACTTCATCCCTGGCTTTGCCACAACTAGCCTTCCCTTTATTTGTTAAATGCAACTTGCATATTTCTCATGGGTTCTATTATATCACTATTTAAATTCCACCCACTCTTTAAGATCCAATTTTAACCCCTTCCTTCCTAGTATCACCTGCTTGTACCTCCCCAACCCAACGTAATTTTTCCCTCATCTGAACTCTCATAGACATTTCTAAGTCATTCTAAAGACAATTGTCATATGACATTGTTCATGGTGTATTACCTAACTTTCAATAATTTGGCAATTATTTATTAGTCCTTATGTTTTAAGGACTGAGGAATCATTGCTCCTCAAGAAACATGCTCTCCTGTTTTGAAGATTTGACAACCTAATACTTTTTTTTTCTGAGATTATCCTGTTTTCTCTAAGTTTTTGCAAATGCCTTATGGGGAGAGATTTTATCTCTATCCTAGACTAGTGTCTAGCATTGAGTAAGTTCAAGAATTATGTGTCAAATTTTATTTTCTAGAAAAGCAGTTTTAATTAATTAATTTTACTCAGCACCTACTCTATTTTATTAGAGTTATTAGATTAATGTGATTTGTGTGGATGAAAACTTTTGGGTGATTCAGCTGAAACTGTTTCACTGGTTTAGTACCTTGAAGCTATTTTTAAAGTTTATCTTTTGTAGTAATCAAACTCAGGACCCTAAGATGAACAGCTGCATGTTCTACTGACTAAGCCAGCCCAACACCCCCAAAACTATTTTTAATTACCCAAGTCCTAACTTTTGTCAAGGATAGGAGAAAACATAAAAATATGAGCCATGAATGGTGCTTTATGTCAAACACAGTGTCTGATATTAGGAAGAAGGAAGTGGTATCTCTTTGCCATGCAATAACCCTAAAAATGAAACAAACTAGTAGAAGCGGAGTAATCTTAATAGAAGGCTTTATTGGAATGGCTCTTTGAATCACAGGCAAGCATTTTAATGACCACTTAAGCAATATGTTCAGTGGTATACAATTGTACTGGCAGTGAAAATAATCAGTAGCCTTGGTTTTGAAACTTGTGGTAACATAGACAGAAATCTTTGATTTCTGTATATTCTGAGGTTTCTTTTAACTTTTGTAGGGAAAATGTATTTGATTTTTTTCCAGAGGGTGGACAAATTTGTTCATTTGTACCTCAAAAGATGCTGGAACATGCTTATTGGTAGTGGTAGCTTGTACGTGATAACTGAATTATTGCAAAAGTAGGAATGTGGTTTCTTCCTTTTTACCATGTTGTAGTCAGAGAAGGGAAAGTTATTGACTTTGCATGCAGCCCAGCTAAGGCAAACTCAGCTTGTGTGGCAAGAGGGCAGTATCTAGATGCTGTCACTGCATGGAACAGCAGAAAACCTTTTGTCACTGCAGATTTTCCTCTCCCTTATTTGCTGACACCTGCAGGATGGATTTATTTATTTTATTATTTATTTATTTATTTATTTACTAAACAGATTCAAGCCTGCCATTTAACATTTATGCAGGAAAGACTTAAAATACAGGTTCATTCAAAGAGGGCACCATATATTTAAAAGTCGGAGAGAGCATGACACTTGACCCTGCAGAATTTTGTCCTCTGTCTTAATCAGGGATCAGTGGGTTGTAAAATGCAGACATTTCTCTAACTAGTTTTATAAATGAGAATATATTAAAAAAAGATGACAATCTCTTCTAGAACTCGGGGCTGGGAAGTGAACTTGGTACTGACTTGCTGTGGCAGTTTCAGGGAGAACATTTGTAATCAGTGCAGAGACAAGATGAGATTTCTTGTGGCTTTGGAGCCAAATGTTCATTTATAGCCCATGTCTGGACTCAAGGACAACATATGTCCAGTTTGCCTGAGACACACCTGGGTTTTGTTTTTTATCCTTTAAGAATTACATATTGGTCCCCCCTTTGGACTCCAAAAGATGTCCTGGTGTGGTAGTTCCCCTCAAAATATGGGGTAGGTCTGGGGTACCTGTCTGGCTCAGTCAGAAAAGCATATGACTCTTGGTCTCAGAGTCATGAGTTTGAGCCCCACGATGAGTGTAGAGAGTACTTAAATAAGTAAATTAAAAAATATATTTTTTATATAAAATATATATGTATATATATATAAGGTAGGTCCTAACCTGAAATCTGTAAATGTTACCTTATAAGGAAAAAGGAGTCTTCACAGTTGGGATTATTATAGATCTCAATATGGAGAAGCTATCCTGGATTATCTTGGGCTCTAAATGCAATCTCAAGTCTCCTTCTAAAGGAAGGGCAGAGGGAGTCTTGGAACCAGAGACTGGAGTCGTGTGGCCACAAGACAAGGAATGCTGGCAGCCACTGGAAACTGGAAGAGGCAAGGAACAGATTCTCCCCCAGAGCCTCTAGAGGGAATGTGGCCTTGATGTTACCACAATTTTGGCCTAGTGATACTGATTTCAGACTTCTAACCTCCAGAACTGTGAGAAAAGAAGTTTCTGTTGTTATAAACAGTATGTGGTAATTTGGCAGTTCTAAGAAACCAACATACGTGGCTTAAGACAAATTGTGTGGTTGCTCTACTTACAAAGGAGTAGTCTCAGAACTTGGGAAGTTACCTGATCTGATGCAGTACTCTTTCTGTCTCCTTTTGTAGTTTGGCGGTTACCCTTCTCCTTCTCTCTGCTTCATTCTTCTCTCTTGGCAGAATAGACTTTATGTAACTTGCCAGACATTCCTGACATGATTTCCTGGTTCCAACTACACACGAATCTGGAAAGTCTACTCTCTGAGTCTAACTGACCCATTTTCTCACCATACGAATTTTGATTCCCTAGGGAAGAAAATGAGATTGACTCACATCTGTTTCCAGACTAGTTCCTTATGTGTTAGCTGTTTCTTTATCTAATCAGCTGTGAAGAGTAGATGGGGAGAACACATACTAAAAATGTGCTTGAGAGGCCTGTTTCTTTGGAGACGTGTATGTGTGGTGGGTAGTTCAAGTCAAGGAAGCCTGGACAAAGAAAACTCCACCAAAAGTGTCCATTTGTTAAAAAATTAACCCGATAAATATTAAGTTTCCAGTACTCATAAATATTTATTACTATTGGTCTAGAACTTTTTAGACAAAAAATAAAGTGTTCAATTTGAAATTCCTTGCTGTCACTTTTCCTTACATATTTCATGTCTGAAGTTTTCTGGGTTGAAGTTTAGAAAATGCTAATTTCCTTGATATCTTCTTTGAATATCAATCATATAATCTTGCTCTTAAAAAATAAAAAATAATGGGGTGCTGGGTGGCTTAGGCATTAAGTGTCTGCCTTCGGCTCAGGTCATGATCCCAGGATCCTGGGATTGATCCCCGGATAGGGCTCCCTGCTCTTTTTTTCTCCATTCTCTTTTTTTCTTTGCTCTCACCAGTTTATGCCTTCCAAATAAAATGTTAACATATTAATTCTTGCCTCACAGGACCCAGAATTTTTAGAGGATCCAGAATACCCAATACCTTGCTTGTGACTGAAGAGAATTCTGTCTTTTGAATTTCAGTTATAGTTTCTTTATGTATATCTTTCTGATATACATAAGAACCCAATAGCAGATTTTCATGCTATCAGTGACCAGGAAAATCAAAGAAATAATTTAAATCTCCTAGGTGTATTTAATTGGATCCTACACCATCGGCTATCAGGTCATCAGACCAAAAAAAAAAAAAAAATTTAAAAAAGGAGGAAAGAAAACCACAGTAATAACAGCAAAAAAAAGCTAGCCTAGATTAGTAGAGGCTTGAATTTTAATAGAGAAGAGGCTCACGAGCCAAGAATAAATACATCCCAAAAGGTGTCTAGAGTTATTTATGGAAATAGAATAAACTAACTATATTTCCATATTCTATTGCTCTTCCTACAACCTCAACAATTATATTACTTTCTTCTTAACCTTTTGTTTTCTTGACAATGTTCTGATTAAATAGATTTTGCAGAAGTATTGTCTCTTTTTCTAAAGATAACCAAAGCACAAGAAGGAACCAATAATGGTTCTCTCTCTTTCTCTCTCTCTCTCTCTCTCTTTATATGTATATATATAGAGAGAGAGAGAGAGAGAAGGAGATAGAGCAGTCAGTGTGAAAGTGAGCAGTACACATAAATAAACATTTAATAATTCCTTGCTAACAAATTTTTTTTTTTTAAAGATTTTATTTATTTATCCGACAGACAGAGATCACAAGTAGGCAGAGAGGCAGAGAGAGAATGGAGGAAGCAGGCTGTCCGCAGAGCAGAGAGCCCGATGCGGGGCTTGATCCCTGGGATCACGACCCGAGCCGAAGGCAGCGGCTTTAACACACTGAGCCACCCAGGCGCCCCAACAAATTTTCTTATATATAGTGGCACATATCACATTCTCCACAAGTTTGTAAAAATCATCTAAAGCTAACTCAGCAGCAAGCAAAGCTGAAATCTGTCCTCAAACTCTAGCTTTTCCCGCCCTAGAAGATCAATATCAATGATTTCCTGTAGGAATAAGTGTATACCCAATACAATCTACAAGAGTTTCAAACACAGAAAACTAGTAATGTTCAAGGAGGACAGAAATTCTGGGTAGACTGGCAACTCACAGATAATAATTTAGTGTTTGGGTATCAACCATTCAAAACATTATACTTCCTTAGCATGCACATTAACATTGTAGGTGGTAAGTCCTTAACTGGGCATAACAAACCCTACAGATTAGTCACCATTTCATTATCAGGCCAGAAAAACAGAGTTCTCAGAACAGGAGTATTAGCATAAACTTTATTCCCTGGGCTTCAGTTGACAAAGAATTAATGTTATAAAACTCACTACTTCTCTCCTAGTAATTAATATAAGAAAAAGACTGGAAATCAGTGAAGACATATAAAGTTTGGACAATTCTCTCAGTGAGCATGACCTATCTGACACAGAGTACTCTTCCCCATGACAGAAAAATATACCTTTTTAAAAAGTGTACGTGGACATTCAGTAAAATAGATGATATGCTGGGCTATTAAAACAAGTCTCAATTTTAAAAGATTTGAATCATGCAAATTATATTCTCTGGTTTCAATGGAATTAAGTTAGAAGGAATGACAATAATAAATATGTGAAATCCCCATGTTTGGAAATTAAATATTACATTTCTAAATAACCCATGGTCAAGGTAAAAAGTAATAAGAAAAATGTGGAAATATTTTGAACTGAATAAAAATGAAAATATAGTAAAATCTGTGTAATGAATTTAAAGCAGTGGTTAAAGTGGTGCTAGCCCAGAAAAGTGACTGATTATACATTAAACAACCAATCATTATAATTCACCATATTAACAGATTAAGGAGAAAATCAGTATAATCAACTCAATAGATGCAGAAAAAAGACATCTGACAAAATTAGAAGCAGTTCCTGATAAACACTTACAGCAAATGAAGAATTAAAGAGAATTTTCTCAACTCTATAAAGATTGATATCATACTTAATGATGAAAGGCCGAGTGCTTTCCTCCTATGATTAAGAACAAAAGTGGGGCACCTGGGTGGCTCAGTGAGTTAAAGCCTCTGCCTTTTGCTCAGGTCATGATCCCAGGGTCCTGGAATCGAGCCCCGCATCAGGCTCTCTGATCAGCAGGGAGCCTGCCCCCCCCACCCCGCCTGCCTCTCTGAGTACTTGTGATCTCTGTCTGTCAAATAAATAAATAAAATCTTAAAAAGAAAAAGAAAAAAAGCAAGGATGTTTGGTCTTAACATTTCTATTCAGCATTCTACTAGAAGTCTTAGAGCAATAAAACAAGACAAAGAACATGCATTCAGATTGGAAGAGAAGTAAATTTGCCTTTATTGAAGGATGACAGATTATATACATAGAAAGTCCTAAATGATTTACAAAAATAAAAGCAAGGTCACAGGATTAAAAAGTCAATATACTAAGAAAACTGTATTCTTATACATTGATCATGATCTATTTGAAAATCAAAACAAATAAAAACCCATTTGTAATAGCCTCCAAAACCATAAAATTACTAGGGAAAAATTTAACAAATATGTAAAAGACCCCACTGAAAACCATACAATATTGTTGCAATAGCTTAAAGAAGATATAAACAAATGGAGGTTTATATCATGTTCATGACC